>OY728136.1:1716546846-1716844675 GCA_963277665.1 Viscum album
ATTTATACATTGAAAAATATATATACTCGGTGTTTCATGAAATGAATTTTATCAAAAGAACCTAAAAGTGTGTGCAACACAAGCAATGAATAGTGTTGCATATACTGCATGCTAATACGGTGTGGTGTAGAGAACACGCTAATCCTGGAGTAACATAAAACACAATACATCAATGAAATTAAATAGAATATATCTCATAAAATATTGGGGTGTGACATTTGGAGGCCCTTGGAAGGGAATACTTTTAATGGCTGTCGCTATTGGGTTTCAATAGAGACCTCCATAGGCAGTGAGAGGGCTTAAAAAATTAGAACACCTTCCCCCACCCTGTTTTACCTCATGCTCTCCCTCGAGAAACCCTACAACGCTCATCCCCTCCCTCACTGCACCACCTATGTCACACCGCCTCCACCTCTGACTCACCATTGTCGCTCATCCTCTCCCTCGCCACACCCAACTCTGTCTCCAACTCACCTATTTCACCCTTCCTCTCCCTCATCACACTGCCTCTGGCTATCCTTCGTCACCCATCCTCTTCCTCACCACACCCACCTCCACCTATGTCTCATCTCTACCTCATCCTCTCCCTCACTATAGGCTCTGGCACCTTATCCCTCCCTGACTCCCCTCATCACTTCTACCTCTACCTCCCTCTCCCCAACTCCCTCTACTCACACCTGGCCCATTGCCACAATCAACCCAGAGCCGCACGCCACCCATCCACACTCACCGCTGCCACTCCCAGTGTCTCTCTATCCCTCCGACTCCACCTCTAAATTCACTTGGTTCCGGATATGTCTCTCTATTAGGTAATCCCTGATTTCAGTTATAGTGTTTTGATTTTGGGAACTTCCATCACAAATTGGCACTTCCATCCAAAATTGAATTTGGTAAATTCCATCACAAATTGGTTTTTTCCACTTCCTTCACAAATTATATTTGTTGATTTATTGGGATGCATTATCTTAGTTTCTAAGTTTTCTAGTCCAAAATTGGTATTTTAGGATTATTTTCATGTACCACATGCCCATAGAGCTTATTATATTTTGTTTCATTATTGTAATTTAGCATTTTTCTTTCTATAGTTATAGTTTCTTTATATGTTTTGATTATAGTGTATCAAAATTTTTGCATTATGATATTAGTGGATCATTGATTCCTTATTTTCCATGTTGTCTTGTTATGTTTTATTATACCTAGTAAAATATATTTTGTTTCTTGACTGATTGAATCCTCCACCAATCCGATCAAATGAGTGAAGTAATCCCATTATATATGGCCCATGAACTATCCAAATCTATAATATGAAGAACAATATATTGAAGGGAACCAATGATCATGTTTACTGGAGGAGAATATGATAAGTGTGTAAGGGAAGAGGATCCATCAAAACACCCAACCAGTTTAACATCATAATTAAGAAACTTAGAGTGAAAATAGATTAGTAACAAGAAATATATATTCAAATCTAATGGGAAATATCACTGGAAATATCCACATTAAAACAAAATTGAGGTTTATCAATTAAATAGTGTAAAGATATTTCAATGGAGGAAAACATAGGAAAAAACAAAATGAAATTTCAATAAAAGAAATATAGGTAGTCATAATTCATAAAATATTTCTTTTTATAAAGTGTTTTCTCCCCTTTATATGATTTACCATCTACTCATATTATTATGTGGTTTAGTGACCTTTATCACCTCTTCTTCTTTCTTTGACCAGCATCCATGTGACTTTTTTGTTAAGGTTTTACCCAATTTAGTTATGAAACTTTCATTAAGACTAAATTTTTATCAGGGGTGTGTGAATGTAAGAATCATTTTGACCTTCCCCCCTTAATGTACTCTTTCTTAGCTAGCGTGGATCAACCATATTTAAGAATCAGTCATCTTAAATAATCATCAGTGGGGAAATGAAGTCTTTGGTTAAAGGATTTATGATAGATATGATATATTTTTGAAATATTCTGTATATTTTATTATATATGGAATCATAATAGAGATATTACTTATGTATAATGTAATTATCCTATATTCTTCATTAATTATTATATATCATAAGTAGCGGTAGGTATTTCATAAGCATCATGGGAAACAATATGTGTATGTCATCTCCAATAATTAAATTATAATTGGTGATTTTGACATTTCATAGTTGGAAATAGACAGTTTTCATTACATGATAACATTATGTCCATCATGTCATATAAATGATAAGATGTAATAAAATTTGATAATCACACCACCTCAATCATAGAAAGAGATATGTTATTTTCATAAAATATAATTCACTTCATGGATGCTATAGAGTAATATCACCCCCAAAAAATCATTTTGGATTGGTGGCGATATAGATATTAAAATTGATGATAAAATTTTATTTCAATGCATAGGGAATTCATAAATGATGATTGATATCCCTGTATTTATTTTTGTTGCCTCAACCCATAAATATATTGGAATTAAATATAGGATTATACATCTTTTTTAATAAGATGTATCAATTATGTTCCATAGTTTAATGACAGTCAGTGGAATGGGATCATTATTGTCTGTGATATCTATTTTCTTTTATTTTTTTGTGTTATATATTGAAATATCATCTTTTCACTAGTTTCTACATCCATATCTTTATGTACCGATGATATTAATTGGTGATGATATCACCATGTGCACAAATAGAGTCTGAATCCAATTCAAACAACCCATTTAACATAAATTATGATTGTAAGTTATTCATTACACAACTATTAATGGTGGATAAGGTATTCATTATATAACTATTTAGTGTAGATATTAGGTGACTATTAAGAATCCAATAAATGTAATTGTAAACTATTTTATATAGATGATTTGGAACATATAAATAAATATTATTAATCCTAAAATTATAATATAATCTAATGTGTCCTTCTCAAAATGATAGAAAATGTTAATTGTTTTGATAACACCTCTCATGTGGATGTACTTTTCTTATTAACACACTTGGAAAATGTGTTTTTGTTATTTATGTAGACTTATTTTGAAACTTATATTCAAATTATGTGAAACTAAATTTAGGAATAAATCAATATATAGGCTCTATTTGGTAGTACTTCTTGAAAACATCTTAGAGTACATATCCATTTTGATAAAATTTATTGTGCAAGTGTTTTCAAATTTTATTAAAATGTGTTTCTTGAAAAAAATTCATGAGAATTTATTTATTTATATATTAAAATTGAGACAAAATGTTTTCTTTATATTTACTTATCCATTAACTATATATTCTGATTTCCTTACCTATTAAAAAGTGTAAAAAAAATCCTCATTTCGTAAAAAAATATATTTTTTGAGTTTTTTTTATATATTCATTTCATCAAAATTTTATTTCAATTAAAAATATTTCTTTTATCCCGACATGTTTTATAATCCTCCCAAAAAATATTTATTCAAGTAAAGAAGATTCCTTTTAAAAATAAAATGAATAATTAATTAAATATATTGCAATGATCATGTCATTTGTGAATTGTTTTTTGTTTTGTATGAGTATGAATTTAAGTCCATGCAAAATTGGTTAGTATTTATATAAAATGTATTTTGTGATATAAAATTCTGAAAATGCACGCAATATGAAGTCTTGTGTAAACGTTGATGCTTTTTTTACAGATACAAATATGGATAAGAGTTGGATTGATCTTCCAAATAGAACCTCTAGAGAATATTTTTAAGGAATTATGCAACTTATTTTTTTAAATAGAGTATTTCAATGATAAAATATATATTTTCCACATAGAAAATGTGAAATTAGATATCAATTAATATGATGTACCGTGAGAGAGCACATTTTCTCGATTGGGTTTTTGAAAAATTATAAGAGTTGGACTTGTCATGGAAAAAAATATATTCATTGTCCCCATATAGAAACTAGTCATATGGCTATTGATGAGAGGAAGACTAATCCTATGAATGAAATGCATACTGAAATGGAATGTGGGCTATCTCATGAAGGCATTAACATCTGGAATGTTAAGACCGGTGAGATCAATCCGCGCTCTGGTGTAGATCATGATTTATTGAAGTTTTATAAAATACTTGACGATGAAAAAATAGAATTATATTTTCGGTGTACTACATACAGTATATTGTCTTTTAACATGGATTTTTTTCACTTGAAGACTTTGAATCAGTGGTCAGATACATCGTTTTACATGTTGTTGGTACGATTGAAAAAAGAACACCCTCGTGATACTAAGATTCTCGAGTCATATTACCAAGCACATAAGTTTACTATCAACTTAGGTATCACATATGAGACTATAGATGCATGTGTAAACAACTATATTCTATCTATAAATGAAGATGTGCATTTGGATAATTGTACGATCTGTTACTCTTCTAGGTGGAAGGATAACATGGGAAATCAGACTAATCAAAGTCAGACTGTGAAACAGGGGGAACCTACTGGCATAAAGTAAATGTGTTACTTTCCAGTGAAGCTAAGGTTGAAAATATTATTTATCTCATCTAATGTTTCTCAATTAATGAGATGTAATGTTGAAAGAAATAATAAAATTGATATGCTAACTCACCCGGTAGACACTCTTGCTTGGAAAAATTTCGATCAAAGACACCCTGACATTGTGAAAGATGGTCGTAATGTCTGATTGGGATAGGAATTATACGATTTCAATTCATTCAGGTCAATAGTTGGTGCAACTCATATCCCATGGCCTATAGTTTTTCTTCTGTATAATCTTCCTCTATGGTTTTTTATGAAACAATAATTTCTATTTCATTCCACTCTTATTGATTGAATTGAATGTCTTGGGGATAAGATTTATGTTTACCTTCTTCCATTAATTGATGAGTTGAATGAATTTTGGGGTGATGGTGTGATGACATACAACTATGAAACAAATGAAATATTCAAATTATTGTGAATAATCAATGAATTCCCAGCTTATGAAAATTTTTCAGTATGGAGTACAAAA
The DNA here is from genome assembly GCA_963277665.1 of Viscum album. Taxonomy (NCBI): domain Eukaryota; kingdom Viridiplantae; phylum Streptophyta; class Magnoliopsida; order Santalales; family Viscaceae; genus Viscum; species Viscum album. The sequence goes on from OY728136.1 coordinate 1,716,551,822, forward strand.
GGGTAATTTTCTTAACCTTGCTGCAATAAAATAAAAAATTATACATGAATTAGAAATTGTAAAAAGTGGACATATAATGGACATAGACATTTTCTTCCCCCTTAGAACAGGCTTAGAAAGGACAGAGTGGCATTTTATGGTTCTAGATAATTCATGCCAGCACAAAATGTCATGACAGGAGTAGAAATATTATCATATATTGAGGAAGAAAACATCCACATAGTATATGAATTTTAGGATTTGGTGTCTCATACATTACCCAATATTCATGGTGCAGTTAGGTAATGCCGTCAAAATTGGAATAAGAAATGTTTTTTTTAATATCCACTACTAGAAAACTAACATTCTAAGGCATAATCTGGATGTCATGCACATTGAAAAAAATGTTTTTGATAATATATTATGGACAATTTTAGGTGTTATTGGAAAATAAAAGGACTATGTCAATTCACTATGTGATTTAGAAGAAATGGGTTTAGGGATGCAATTGAATTTACAGTTGGGTGAGGGAAACAAGGCATACATTCCTACTGCACTGAATATGATGAGAAAAAAAGAGATCAATATATTTCTTTCCATTTTAAAGATGCTCAAGGTGCCTAATGGTTACTCTTATAATATTTCCAAGTGTTTGTATGTGATAAGTATGGAATTTCAAGGGATGAAAAGTCATGACTATCACATACTACTTCATTAGTCGATTCCAATCTCAATTTGAGATTTTTTATCACCAAATGTTGTTAAATAGTTGATTGAGATGAGTAATGTTTTTAGAATTTTTTTTAAGAAATCCAAGAATGGATGATTTAAAAATTTTGTTGGAAATAATTCTACTTGTGTTTTGTTACTTGGAGAAACTATTTCCACCATAATTTTTCAATGTTATGGTTCACTTGACAGTGCACTTAACCGATGAAGTAATGACTATTGGTCCAATTCAATTTCGATGGATGTATCCTATTGAGATATATGTGAATATATTGAAATGATTTTTATTTAAGATAGATCATCAGGATCCATCAATAACCAATGGTTATTTTATGGATGAGTGTATTAATTTTTGTGTATAATATCATAAGAATGTTGAAACAAAATAACACAAGGCCTATGAGATTCCTGATAGTCTAGTCAGATTAGGAACAATATCTGATATGGACAACATCATGTGGACACGTGCTCATATATATATCTTAATCCATTAGTTACACCATTGATACATTACGTTTTTTATCATTTTTTTGTATAAATTTTATATGTTGTATTTTTATATATAAAGATGATCAGTTAAACATGTCGTAATCAGTTGCTGGAAACACATTAATGAGTTAAAAAAAAAGATGTCTCGTGTGAGTGATTATCAAATTCAACAGTCCCATTATGCTTCATTTCATGATTGGCTAAATGATTTGGTATTTATAAATGTATTTTCATTATGATTGAAGTATAATAATAATTTCTTTCTGAATAACATATTATTGAAATATGTGAAATATATAGGTCTATAACCTGTGTGATTTAGTTGTCCCTACACTAATTGAAGAATTCAACCAACTTGTTGAGGGTCTATCTATAACATCTTCTCATTACAAAGCATTAGATGCTAATGGATTTTGGATTCACATTAAAGATGTCAATGACAAATGAGTAGCACAAAACAGTGGAATTTGTTGTCCATCTATTGATTCTGGATAATACTACGGTCAATTGAAAGCTATTATTGATGTTATATACTTTAACGGGTTGAAATACATATTGCTAAAGTGTGATTAGGATGATCAAGTATTTGGAAGTGAAGTCGATCAATATTAGTTTACATTGGTGAATTTTAACAACATGTTATATAGATATGAATGAGTTAGTAAAGAACCTTTCATTTTTTCATCACATGAAGAACAAGTTTTCTTCATTACCATGCTATCTAATCCGAATTGTAAAGTTTCTATCAAAATATCAAAGTGAGGAGTTTTTTTAATTGAATTAGATGAACTCGAGACTATTGCCTTTGTTTCATAACAACTTGATCAACACATTGTAGTTTAACATGAAGAAGATATTCATTAGGTTAGAGAGAACGTTGAAGGAGAAACAATTGTTTTACATGTTTAATAAAATGTATGATTATTTTCAGTTGTTTTAGTGCTTCCCATTTTTTCTCACCAATATATATTTGATCAAAACAGTTATTTCGTTGAATAACATTTACTAATTATTCTTATTATTCATTCATTATTTTTTTAAATATTACTAATTGTTTTCCTATTGTTGGTGTTGTTTGAAACTCGTGATGGTCCTTTGGTTGGGTCCAACCATTGATGTTGATTTTCCTATATTACTATAAACCTGTCCCCCTATTTCTGCAACATATTCTTTGTTATAAAGTTAACGTAAGACATTCCGTGCACTGCACATTATGTAACAGATTAACATTATGTCACATTACCCTCCACATTATGAGAACAACTTATAAAAATGTTTATTAGAGAACACAAAATTATGTTATCATATAATTTATTTTAAATTAGGTAAAAACCATTTTTGACGTTTATAAAACATGTTCTTAAAACAATTAATCAAACATGATGATATAATAAATAAGTAGTATCTAAAATAACTGGTGGGATTTAGGATATCAATATATTCTATAACCCCAATCAACAGCTGCTATCCAAAGTAGAATCCAATCAAACCATGGTAGGTTAAATATATATAAAATAGAAGAAAATAACAGACCTATAATTTAAAAACCATGAAATCATTGTTTTCATTGAATTATTAGGTATTCTAAAGGGAAAATTATCCTAGATCATATCTTGAGGATTCACATACACATTATGTGGTGTAAGTTCTTTCACCATGATGTGATGAAGGGTGCACTGGGATAAGATAGTTTCTATATTCCTTTTATGTAACTAAACATCATTAATCACTAAGATAAATATTTCCCATTAATAGGAAGTTCATGACACTCCTAATTTAATGGAGAGAATCAGAATTAATTTCATCTATTTTTTCCAATTGGATATTTCATCAGTGAACAATTAAATGAATGCGTGCATGCAAAAAAAACCATCACATGGATTAGTAAATGAATGAAATTGTGTTGTGTATTACAGATATGCTATCCAATGTAAATCATGAATCGAGGTTTCTCACATGAAATGATGTTGTTTTGGTTGCAATGTATATGTTCAATTAGTTTTTTTTTAATCATGTGACCCAAATGTAGTTTTCTTTTTCACCATAGCATCAACATTATTTCTTTCATTTAAAACCACATTATATGTATTTCCCATTTCATCATATAATAAATTAATATCTATTAAGACATTAAGTGAAGAAAGGATAGAGTATCAACAAATTCATAAACATACCTCAATTCCCTAAAATAGCTCCAGAAAACACAAATTAACTTTCTATATTCTTCCAAGAACTTTTAAAAATGAACTTCACCTCAACTAAATTACCATGACCAACTTTACCCTTCAAATAGAAGATCCAAGTGTGGTACCTTGATATTCAAAACCTGAATACAACAATATGTAAACTCCCCAATCACCTACCCTTAAACAACATTACCATAGAACCCCATGCCATAACTCCCACACTGCAATCTTCCTTATTCATTACATGATTCAAGGGGACCAGATATGGAAAAAACTCATCCACTCCCTTCACTATATGGATTCATATAATTTTCCAACTTAGCTTTCCAAATTGATTGATCAATCACATGTTTTGAAAAATCACTGAACTCTACATCATCTATAAAAGTATAGACTAGTAATCTCAACAAAAATTGTAACCTATGTCCAAGACTATCATATAAGTAGACCTATAGAACCCTTCATGCAAAAACAAAATGCTAAATATCTATCTACTAATCAGCCCTACCATACCATCATGTAGAATGAATCATCATAAAAAACCACCTATACACCTTGGACCTATATATACCAGTGAAAATGGATAGAAACTCATGAATATTGGAATCCAAAAACTAAACGAAAATCTCGTAACCTCTTCATAACTCTTTACCTCCACCAAATAATACCACCAATTAAACAAAATGTATAGCGGTCCTCTATTTATGCCTCCCTTTATGAATGGACATTGACATCATATTTTATTTTAAAGAATGGATATTCCATTTATCACGTATATGATAGTGAGGATATTTAATTGTTTGTAGTGGAAGGAAACACTCAACATATTCTATTTTCATGCATATATATCCCAATTATTACTAATGCTTTCTATGACTGTAGACATGCTAGAGGAACAAGCACTAGACCCACATCATTCTGAAAAGCCCTCTATGTCTAAGGGTTAAGGTATGCATGGTGGTAAATGTGTTTATTTCCTAATTATACATTTAACATATATACACAAATATGTAAAATTATGAAGACATTTTTTTCAATAGGATAATACTCGATTTCTTCTTCTTCTCATAATAGAGGCCCTGGTCCTTGTATTTGTTCTTGGAATTTCGACACGACCCTTGATGTATCATTTGACGAGAGATAACATCCTATGGGATTGTGTAACCCTACATTTATACACACATTGGTTCATATAATACACAACCCACACATGTTTTCATTGACTACATATGAATGGGAATCATTCCCCAAGGATACATTATATCAGTTATTGAGGGAAGTTCATGTAAGAGAATCATTTTTGTTTCTCAACTATATTCAAAAAATACTAACATGTGATATTTTTTTTCTTAAATAGAATAATCTGAGTGTGTGACTAAATGAGTTTTGGCTAGTGTGTATATCCAAATTTTGCTAAATGTGTAAAGATAATAAACGGAGAATCAAGAGGGATCACTAGGTACCAAATGTGGGTGGCCCAAACATTCTGGATAAAGTCCCAGGAGGGGATCTCCCATCTTAGTGGCCTGAGTTGTTTCATATTGGTCTATTTATGTTGAAATGGTGAGTCTATATATTTTATTTTATATATTTTGAATAATTTTTACCATTTTAGATATTTTATATTTGAATTTATTGAATGTAATAGGTGGTAGAATGTCATTCCAAAAATAGTGTGTTGTAGGGACCACCTCACAGCCTTGGGACTCATCATGTGTCCTATATTTTACATGATGTATTTATTATTCATTTTTTAAATTTTATTATTTAATATGGTTTTGTGTTTGTATTTTTATCTTATTAATATATAGTTACAGGAGCAAGGTGCGCTGACGGGTGAAATGTAAATGTGGATGAAAACTCATGATCGAAATGATCTGGAGGTTGCAGATCTTATAGTAAGTTCTTGTACTATTTGTAAATTATTACATACGTCTATATATAAATATATATTTATATTTACATATTACATTGGATCAATTTTAGGTTGAGTTAGCACAGTTTCTAGAGGACCAATGACAAATTTCCATGCAAAGGGATGAAATATTCAATCACATTATTTTTCATGGTGGACATGGCTACAGTTTGACCTTTGAAATAGGGATTACATATTTTTCAGTTTCATGCATAGTGGCTATGGATATTTTTATTTCTGGGATGAAATAGAATATGGCATATTTGGAGGCATGAGTGCATACTATCGAGGATGTAAATGTGCAGCTGGTAGTTGAGCTTAGAGCACTATGAGAATATGTACTTCAGGGTGATAGTGAAAGTGATCCTACGATGTATGTTTATACGGAATTTATTTATTTATTTTTTATGAAATTAGTTAATATTATCTTTATAATTTTTATTTTTTGTACACCCCTTCTGCATCATATTGATGTAGCAGCCATGGCCCCAGATGACGTATCATATTCAAGAGGTGTGTTTTATATTTTCTATTTTGTTTCTCATTTAAATTGATTGTCTCACATTGTTTTTTTGTATATTTTAGGCTTAAAACAACATTTTTCCCATTTCCCTGGTCCTAGTTTGTCATAGTTACCTTTAGGTAGCCTTTTTCATTCATAGTTTCCTGCTCTGTCACCTAAACTAGTAGGATGGTACAAACAAACTGGAGAATATTCTAACTAAGCCCCACTATCTTCACCCCCCCTTTTATAATAGTATGTCCTTCACTTATTCTCCCATGTAGGACCCCCTGAAAAATATATGTGGTCCGAATGTATGCCCCATTCTAAAAGACCAACCTCCACCTTCCACCTAGTCTGCTTCTCAGGATGCAGTATAATTTCATAGTCTGTAATTTTTTATTTTCTATCCTATCATTTCCTATTCTACCTATCTTATAGTATGTAATTGTGTGTTTGTGTCATGTTTTTTTTGTCTATATCTATCTCTTTTTTCTATCTATATGATCCTCTTGTATGTTTCTCTTTCTCTCTGTGCTTGTCTGTATGAGTGTGTGTCTACATATATGCATGTTTTTCAATCTATATATCTATCCATTTTACAACAAACCCATTTATATATTTATCCATTTATTTTTTTTCATCACACTGTGTATGTTTAATGATCAATGTGTTCACAAGAGGGTTTATCCATAGGTGTTTTTTTTGTTTCATTATCAGTTTACATGCCTTTATAATGACATGTCTATTTATCCATCCAGGTGACTTTTCATTGGTCTATTTTTCTATCATCATTATTTCTATTTTTATATTAATATATTTTTAATTTTTTGTGTGTACATATTATTTTGTCTCTGTTCATTCAATTTTTTTTATCAGTGTATGTGTGTATTTTTTTAACCCATCTATGTGTCTATCTTCTTTTTCTATTCATCATTTTTTGCAAGTTTTATTCAATTTTTCAATTGTTCCTTGGTCCATTTATCCATACATCTTCTTGTAGATCCATATTTCAATCTATATGGTTTTCCATCAATCCATTCATATCATTAGTAATGTGTGTGAAATTAATAGTCCAAGGATATTTCATTAATCCCTCCATTAGGTATCTAAGAGGACTTAGGTACTAGTGATTTTGTATGTTTTCTATTCTTCTCATCATTGGACATATCCTCTCCTCAACATCATTTGATGGATCATTATAGAACATATTTTTGACTCATTATGTCATAGATTTTGACTTTCTATGAAGCATATGGTCATGGATGATCTAATGATTTTGGAACCTTGGGGGTTGTTGGTATTTTATGTGGATTCCTAGTAACCCTCTCCCTTTGTGAAGGGTTGATCAATTAGTGACCTTGATATCACTACTTAGTAGTATTCCCAAAGGGTATGATGATATCCAGGAGTAGGAAAGATAAGTTCTTAGCCCTATAAAATCACTTGTTGAAGGAAGCTTTCTCACGTTATTAACTTTTTTATGGTCCATCATCATCTAAAGTTTCCATAACAATTTAAAATGTTTCTCCTTACCAATATCTATAAATATTTCTGTCACTTTGAATGGCCCCAAAATATGAATAAAACCTTCCCAATATTGGCATGTGGTAAGAATTAGTTCATCTTCACCAACACTTTATTCAAGAGACTTATAAGATCCTATTCTATTAGCATAGTTTACATGATAAATGAACATGGCTTGAAACCGTTGTCGGGGTCATAGATCAAGAGTAGGTAGTTTCTTGATTACATCACCCAAAATCTTATAAGATGAATTGGTGGAGGGATGTCTGGACTGACATCCTAACCCCATTCTTCATAATAACCCTATTCCAAATCTACATAAAACGTGCCTTGAGACACCTCTTTATTCATTAAATTGAACCCCATTGAATTTTTATATGTTTTATTAATCCCATAAGGACCTTGAATGATTTCTATTAATGTATCAAAGCTAGTATTGATCTATCGATGGGGTTTCTTCCTCGTGAATTTCATAAATTCCCTTAAAAATTCATGGACTAATGAGGCTGTTCACCAAAGATCTCCCACATAGCCTTTGTGAAGGTGGGATGTTCATACATGGCACCATAGATTGGTTCCCTGTAGACTCAATTTGCTTCCCATAAGATGATTCATAATTTATGTTCTGTAAGGTGGAATGTATTTTTCTATGTGATCTAGGGGATCAATAGTTATGGGGTCAAATTTATTCTATTGATGTACATCTAGGATATCTTGATGGATTCACAAATAGAGGCCACCCTTATCTCCTACTGGAATTTAGTACATGTCCTATAGTTCTAATATGTCTAAATCCATTCAATCATAATGCCACCTGATAAGTTAAATATCTAATATTTTTCCATCATCGTAATTTATCAAAAGTTGAGTGGGAAATATGGATGTATATATGTGTGTTTTCGGCTCTGATATGTTTGTTTGGTTGTCTAGGGAAGTTTTCTGGTGATGTAACACACATTCATGATTGGATTACCCCAAATAGATTATGATAATCTTGGAGGATATGTTTGATATTCTTAGGTTATTATAATCAAAAAATTGAAGGGAAAGGTTTATTCTAGGTCCATGGAAAATGATATACATCAATAGTCTATTCTATTATAGTTGAAGGATTGTGTGTTTCTCTCATATGGAGTGTGTCTGTGTGTGTGCGTATCTATCTTCCCATAAGTTTGTCCATCCACTCATTTGTCTGTCACTTTTTATGTAATCTCATCCACTACTTCACTGGTCTATCTATTCCTTCATCCCTTATTCAAAGGCCAATCTATCTATCCATCTGTCTATACATTGGTTTGATCAATTGTGATGGTGTAGTTGCATCCTTCAATAATATTTACAAGATGGACAATGAAAACACCCATGGAAAAGTGTATCTATATATTCAGAAGACTCTATATTTTCAACACTTCATCAAACAAAAAGGTAGTTTTAAACTTAATACACAACTTGTTGTCATGATTACTCATGTAGCACATGTCTTTTATAATATCTATAGTTAAATTCTGGTTTTGATTTATTTCATTTTATGTGCATATCAGACTCTTCCACCTTAGTTTACTCATCAGGTTGGCATATGATTTTTCTAATGTTAGCTTTGAAGCATTGAATCACCCAACAATATTCATATATATCTAATTTTTCTTGTTTAATATTTTTTTGTGTCTTATTGGTAGGTTGATTGTGGATGATGATTGGAGATGAATTGAAGCTATTTTGATTTCTTTTTTGGTTAGGATATCGGATTTTAATTTGTTTTTTGTAGGCTTTTTTTTGTTTTGGTTATGAATTTCACTTATTGGAATGAAAGTTTTTTTAAAAAAATATCAAGACTTGCGACCGCTTATGGTGGTCCCTATAGGTTTTTGTTTGGAAACCATTAGTGACTTCCAATAACAGTCGCTAAATATATTTATCTCAAATCATTAGTGGCTACATAGATGGTCGCTAATATCCTTTCTAGCAACTGCTACAATTTATGGGTTAGGAAACCCTATAGTGATTGCCTTTGGTAGTCACTAATGCCCCATATCAACGGGGCAACTGAGACCACTAAAGGCGACCGAGTAACACTCCCTAAAGACTATTAGAAACCACTTTTGGCGGTCACTAATAATCGATTTTCTAGTAATGATATCATTAGGACTATATTTTCTTCAGTCAACATATTTGAAATGGGTTTATCAGCTTTCTTTTGATAGCTACATTCCCTTGCAAATATCTTATCATTTTCCACAGACAAATCATTCTCCGTTCCTCTTGGAAGGATTGTATTTCATCGTGAATTGTTGAATTGTTTTTTTTTGAAATTTAAGGAAGAGTTTTGTTGTGAGTTTCTCTTACTTATGTTAATATTTGTATTGAATTGTGAAGTCATACTCACATATCTCAACATGGATTCTTCTTCAATACAATGAATATTTTTTAATTTTTCTAAGGAAATATCATCACTCTTTTTAATAAGTTATTTTCCATAATCATTCCACATAGCTGGTAACTTAGAGATAATTGCACCAACCTGAAATATTTATGGTATATTACTCTTAAGGGAAATAAGTTTATTTGGTATAACTGGTAGCTCATGAAATTGCTCCAACATCAGCTTGTTATCAACCATCTCATATTTTAGATACTTTGGAATAAGAAATTTATTGATACCTTCTTCCTCAGATTTGTACTTGAACTCGAGTGCATCCCATATCTCTCGAGTGGTATTCATTTGGAGGAAATAGTCATAAGTACAATTTGATAATGTTTTGAGAATATGTCCTCGACAAAAAACATGATCGTCTTAATGTTTCTTCCTCATTACATGAATGTTCTCGACTTTAGTACCATCAACGAGTGTACAATCGGGATTTGAAGTGGGATCCTTAGGAATGAGGTGAAGATTCGGTTCCACTATGTAAAAAATCTTCAACACCATAAGAAGAAACATCATCTTTTCGTGCCACTAGGAGAAGTTATTTTCATCGAAATGGTCAAGTTTGATCATGTTTTGGTTTATCAATTTGAGGGATTTGGAATCCATATTCTAGGTTTTGACTTAGGTATCCACCCATTTGATTGTTGCAAAAAAATATGTAGGAAGATGGAGAATAATGATTGAACATAGATATGTAAATTTAATTCACTATCCAAAAGGGTTTGATCCACCGCCACATTGATGGTGTAGAGTTGTCGATGGAAGATTCACTTGATAGTTCCACCAAAATTTGGGAAAAACCGAACACCAATTTTCAATTGCCTCACTGTATTGTTGTTGGAAAAAAATATCTAGAGAATTTTTGGGATTGAAGAATAATTAAACCAATAATCGATCTCATCATCACTTATTTATAAAATGAAATCGGCGTAAATCGCACCGGTTTGAGCTTGTTGTTTGATTCAAATAATACATTGGTTCGATCAAAATGAGATAACTCTTGATGAGGGCACCCATTCATATTAAAAAAAACAAAAAACCAATAGTTATGGCTAATCAAGATTTTGTCTTTGTAATAAAATATATTTTTTGGTTATATATATATCATAAATTATTTTACTAAATTTATTATTTTTAAAAACACTTTAAAATAATTTAGCCAAATATATATTTTTAATGAAAGTCCCAATTCCCAAATTTTGTTTTCTGGTTTGAAATTATAAAATCATGTTTAGTTTTCATGCAAAATATTACATGTGTTTTCTATTATTGTTATGAAATTATTTTTTATGTGGGATGCTTGTGTTGTTGGGCCTTAGTGTGTGGAGTTCTGTTCTACTGGGCATGTTTATGGATTGGGGCCCGTGTCTGTTTTGAGGAATACTTCATTCGGGTTGTTCCCTTAGTCCTGCTTCGTTGGCCTGCCTGACCTCCGCTACATGCCACCGTGACGATCCACCTATCTCATCACATCCTGATAGATTGTGAATTGTGATATGGTGATCCTAGTTCGCTGATTTGTGTTTCTTAGTATTCTTATCCATGGTAATTCGTTTATCGTCTTTATTTATGAATAAATTATGACATGAAAAATAATATTATTTAGATATGGGCATCCTCGAAGTACACAAAATACACACAACATGCTTTCAGATGAATATGCTTATTTAGATTGTGATTGGGTGCATGAGGAGGATGGGGCATTATTTGAGAGAGCGAGCAGTGGCTCCGCCAGCCCTCACTCCTTTCTACATTGAGCATCCTTTGAAGTGCCCAAGAAGAATAAATTGGATCAAAAAGAAAGGTAGCAGACCAAATCCCTCATCACTGCTCACTTACACTCCGGTTACCCCTGGACAACCACCCCCACCCTCCTAGACTGGCCCTGAAACCCACCATCCCAGAATATGGACACCCCCAAGACCCTGGACACCCGTCCAGACCCTGGACAACCCAGACCTCCACTCCCCTGGATAGCCATCCCCCACCCTCCTGAACAGACCCTGAAACCCCCCCCAGAACCTGGACACCCCTAGACCCCCCCAGTCCTGCCCCCTGCCTGTTTCCCCTCCCCCTAGCCCTTCCAGCCCCCACTTGCACCCTCATACCAGCCCCCACTTGCACCCCCTAACAGTCCCCTCCCCCGTCCAATTTCCACCATTCCCCTGCCAGTCCCCTCCAAATTAAATTATACATGAATTCTACTTACATAATAAGAATTAAAGAAATAAGAATATAAAAAAAACAAATAACTGCACTTACATGAGTCTCCCTATAATAAAAACAATCAAATAAGATTGGAACCATCTCAAAAGTACCTACAACACAAGGTAGAACATATTAGTGCTCATCCCCTAAAATTATGGTAAAACCAACCATCATAGAATATTCACAAAGAATATAACTCAATAAAAAATAATAGTGAAGCCCGCCTACTGGACCCCCTTGGACAACTGCCCCCCCACTACTAGACCCCCCAAAAAGAAGCCCCCCTAGAACCCCCAGGACCCCTAGACAGCAGCCCCCCTACTGATCCCCCTTGGACAGAAACCCCCCCAACTGGACCCCCCTGAACAGTTGCCCCCCCTGCTGGACCCCCATGAACAGCTACCCCCTTACTAGACCCCCTGGATAGCCCCCCTACACATCCCTTGCACAACCCTTTCCCCCTTTCACCCCCTGAACAACAGCCACCCCCACACACATCCCTTGCACCCCTTTCTCACACCCCTTGCACCCCCTTTCACCCCACAGTTGGACCCCCTTACACACCCCCTTTCACCCCCACCCCTCTTGTGTGCCTAGTTATATGGAGATGTATATGTGTGTGTTGTGGTTCTTCCTGGTTTCATGTTGGGAGGATAGGGTCCACTCTAGTGGAGGGGTGTATGTTCGTAGGGAGTGGTATGCAGGTTACTTTGTATGCTTCTTAAGGTTGAGGCTGGGAGATGCTGGGTTTATCCAATAGAGACTTACAAAGATTCTCATAGTGGGGTTATAGGTTTTTTGTGGAGGATTTAGGATGTGGGGTTGTGAGTTTCGTGTTGTTGTTTGGAATTATAGTACCTTTGAAGATGGGTTTCAGCTGAGGGTGTTATGGTATGGATTTTTCTACATGGTTTAATAAAAGATACACTTACATGGTGCATGGTGCTAGTTGGTTTGTGATTTCTACTATGGTTGGTAACATGTTTTGGGTGCATAGTGGTTGGATTTTAGGTGTTTCTTGTTTGTTTTGGATTACTATTGTAGGATTCTGGTTCTCTCGACTATCTAGTGTGGTGGATATAGTTTGGGGTGGGTCTTCAGGTGGTGATTTGAAGTATGTTCAGTTGGATTGTGCTCGGTTTCCACATCTTGTGTGTTCTGGTTATTGATGGTATAGGGATTTCTATGGTGGATGTTCTAAAATTCCCCTGAGATGCTGGATGCTGGAGGTTGGGAGGAATTTTTCTGCTATATGGGTGGTTCTATTTCTAGGGTGGGTTCATGTTGACTACTTGGTAGGTCTAGAGGTGTTGGATTCAGGGTGGGTATTAGCTCACATTTGGATTAGGGACTGCTTGGGGATTCTTTAGGTTGTATGATGGGTTAGGTGTGGGTGATTCAGGGCACTTCGGATGGATGGTACTAGTTTACTTATGGTTTTTAGACTTTCTTATGGTGGGGTGGTCCATTTTGATGCAATATTTACAGATAGTGATGGATGGGGCCAGATGGTGGTATGGGATGATTTGGTTTCTAGCTAAAATTTTGGGTATTGAGTCTACTATAGGTTCTTATTGTGGTTGGATATGGTGTGGTTTAGGGTTCTTGTGCAAGAAGTTGTTGGTTTAGTGGCCATTAGTTGGTGTGGTTTTCTATAGGTCTTTCACTCTAGGCTTTTTTGGGATATGGATGCTGGTCTGGTTGGTTGATGTTGGCTGCGGGGCAGGGGGTTCAGTGGTTCTATTTCTTTGGATAAAGCTAGAATTTTGATTGGGTGATGGATTTGGGAACTTGTGGATGGGTGGGTGGGTGTGTGTGGGTTTGTGGTTGTGAGTGAATTCATGAATGTGTGTGTGTTGTTGGATTCTATCATTTGTGACTAATTTTTTTGTGTTTTTATATTTCTCCATAGCCACCATGTTTCCTTGGTTATATTTACCCTAGGAGTGCTTGTTGGCTTTGTGCTTGGGAGCTTCTGCGATTCCTTCTAATGGTTTGTAAGTGGTGCATATGCTGGGATCTTCTAGCCAGGAGCAAAGGGAGAAGGAGGAGGCAAGGAAACATTCCAGCCGTCACCCCGCCAACAGAAATTGTGATTAGTCAGTCTCAACATTGATCACAATACTCATGGAAAACTATCACTGCAAATCTCCACTATGTGTCTTCCTAGATCAGGGCCAAATCACGACATTACCACAGCGTGACCGCAGCGTGAACGCAGTGTGTTGGCCCGGTCCAATGACATCTGCGGGGAAGCATCTTTCGGCCAGGAGCGAAGGGAGCAAGAAGAGGCAAGGCAACATTCTGGTCGTCGCCCCACCAGCAAAAATTGTGATTAGTCAGTCTCAACATTGATCACAAGACTCATTGAATGATATCACTATGAACTGCAGCATGGTGTCATCCTAGAGTAGGGCCAAATCCCGGCATCACCACGGTGTGACCGTGGCATGACCGCGACGTGACCGCGGCATGACCCCGGCGTGATCGCGGCATGACCGCGGCATGTTGGCTTGTTCTAGTGACATTCGCGGGGCAACATCTTCCGGCCAGGAGTCAATGGAGAGGGAGGAGGTGGGGAAACATTCCAGTCATTGCCCCGCCGACAGAAATTGTGATTAGTCAGTCTCAAAATTTATCACAAGACTCATGGAATACTATCACTGTGAACAGCCGCGAGGGGTCATCCTGGAGCAGGGCCAAATCCCAGCGTGACCGCGAATTTACCACGGTGTGACTGCGGAGTGGCCACGACATGATCGCAGCGTGATCGTGGTGTGTTGGCCCGGTCTAGAGACATCCGTGGGGCAGCATCTGCTGGCCAGGAGCGAAGAGAGTAGGAGGAGGCGGGTCAACATTCCAGCCATCACCCTGCTGGTAGAAGATAGAACAGATCAACTATTTAATATGCTATAATAAGGGATCCCTAGATAAAGGTTTTATCAAGAAGCACAATGACACAAAGTCTAATGGAAAAAAACTATAGAAAATAATCACACACCCTACACAAACCATTTACAAATTCATTCACTTTTCCTAAACATGGATATTTTATTTATAATATTCAAAGCATGAAAATGAGTGTCATGGTCAAGGAATATGCCTACTCGGGCAATGTCATTTGAGTTAAATGAGTATGATAATCCAATTTATATTATTCAAAGAAAACAAAAACGAACTAGAGAGAAAACAAACACCAACAAGGGGCATATAAAAGACTCAAACCAAATCTAAACATGATACAAAAAACTATCACTACTCTTCGGTTTAGAAAACAGCGCACCTCCGTTGGAGGGGTTTTATTAATAAATCATGGTATTGATTTATCCCACTATTCATTTAATTATATTTAACATTTATTCTAAAATTCATTCAGCACAAATCAAATGCAATAATTTAAGCAACTATATCAACATAACTATCACTGTGAGTTTTCACAGACAGCGCACCTCCGTTGGAGGGGTTTTATTATAAAAACATGACTTTATTTATCAAATGAAACAATTATATTAAAGAAAACTTATTCAAGATATGGAAATCAATATAATTGAGCATAATTAAGAAATAATCTCAATTCAATTTAAAGCATTCTTGAATTAAAGAGGATAGAAGAGGGATCCTACCTCAAGGTGGAACCAAACCATCCACTTTGGTTCTTGGAGCATTCTAACTAAAAGTTATTTCTCCCCCACTAGGTATACACACCTTCACACACATGCAAGGATGCTTATACCCTATGCACACACCAAAATGGCCATGAGCATGTGCAAGGGGATCCTTGCACATATGCTTATATGCATATACCTGTCTTCACTCACCTGTGTATGCATTTATATATATCTATATATACATGGGATCACATAGCCCCATACATGCATAATCATTGCCATGGTTGACTATACATGTAATGGGGTAACCCACATACATATACATTCTTACCTATGCACACGCAGGTGAGTCGCCCTTAACTTGGATACTCGAAACCAACGAGCATGGATCAAGACACTACAAAAATGATTTCAGGAACTTTAAAACCTATAAAGGATGCTACATAACCAGTGAGAAACCAACCAACAACATTAAAGACTTTCCTTGATTGGGGAAACTGAATCAACCTGAACCAACCTGAAATGATCCAACGCCCTACTGAAAACATAATATGGAGTCAAAAACTTTGAAATCCCCAAATACATGAGGTTTGAGACAAGTAGTAACCATATAATCATACCTCATATCAAAGCTGGAGGACTGAATCAATATGAACCCCATTTTCCCCCCTTCACAGAATATAATTACTCTTTATCCATATAAAGAAGTAAAAGACCTAAGTGGCCAATGTGATAATGAATGTTGGGCAAAAATCCCTCAAGGTATCATTAAATCATTTTTGAGGTGATTGTGTTTGTTGACATAGTGGAAATCTGTGTTGTGATTGTTGACAAAGAAAACCATGAAGTACACATTTGTTGACAAAGGGGATTTCACACTACTAGAAATGGGGTCTTTCCCAATGGTTCAGTACCATTGGGAAAGCCTGCAGAACCGTTGGTATATGTTATACGAACAGTTTTGAAAACCTTAGGGAAGTAAGCCATTGGAAAAACCTATCCCAATGGTTTACAAAGAGCCGTTGGTATAGGTTAGTAAAATTAACCTATTCCAATGGTTTGGCCAACTGTTGGCATAAGTTTTACAAATGGTTTACACAAAACCATTGGTAAAACTAAGGAAATCTACTCTTTCCCAACAGTTTCTAAACTGTTGGGAATGGTGTTTTTCGATGGTTCTCATTGAACCGTTGGGGAAAAAATCCCTAGAAACCTTTCCCAACAGTTTTTAAACCATTGGGAAAGGGTTTTTACCAATGGTCCGAAGCCTATTCCAGCGGTTTGAAACCGTTGGCATTGGCTATGCTGTGCAAATTTCACATCAGCCTGCAATTTTCACACCAGCCTCTAATGATGTCCATTCCACTCATTTCCAATTACTATACCTGCAATAAAAAACTAAGACATACATATAAAGAACAAATTCATACACATTTAACATATAATGATTTCATGAACTATACACACCCGGAATTAAATCATAATTCATAATGTAATTATAAACATACATAATTGATTTAGAATTCAATTTAAAATTTATATAACAATTATATGTGGAATCTAGAATTCAATTCATATTAGAATACATAAATTTTTTAATTGTCAATTATCAATAAAATACATAAAAAACTGAATAAGTGTCAATAGAATCTGAAAATATTTGTTCGGTTTTTCGTATACTAGTTGTTTTTACTAAAAATGATGTCCATTTTAAACAAAATACATACACTTAGAGTGATACCGGCCAAATAGTTCCTTGAATTGAGCTGGGGTTGAATCGTACACATTACATATGACCCATGGATCATTTTCCTAAAGTGTAAACATATTCTGAAAGTGTTTGGTCGGTTTTCCGTAGGCCAGTTATTGTTTTCAATTAAAATGTTGTTCATTTCAAAAACAATGAGACACTTTGAGTGGTTCCTGCCACACCATTACTCATATTAAGGCGGGGTTAACTCATACACGTCACATATGACTCATTTATCATTTTTCTAATGTTTCATCAAATTTAGAATGTGTTTGGTCAGTTTTCTATATTCCAGTAGTTGTTTTCAATTAAAATGTTTTCCATTTCAAATAAACGTGAGACACTTTGAGTGGTGCCGGCCACACCGGGCCTTGGATTAAGGCGAGGCTTACTCTTCCACATCAAATATGACTAATATATCGTGTTCCTAATGTTTCAATTAAATCTGAATGCGTTTGGTCAGCTTTCCATATGTATGTTGTTGTTTTCACTTAAAATGATGTCCTTTTGAAACAAAAGAGAGACACTTTGAGTGGTTTCAGCCACAACGCACCTCATATTGAGGCTAGGTTGACTCTTACAAATCACATATGACCAATGAATAGTTTTACTAATGTTTCAATAGAATATGTATGTGTTTCGTTGGTTTTCTGTATGCTAGTTGTAATATTAACTTAAAATGTTGTCCATTTCAAATAAAACAGAGGCACTATGAGTTATACCGGCCACACTGCACCAAGAATTTAGGTAGGGTTGACTCTTAGACATCAAATATGACCCATGAATCGTTGTCCTAAAGTTTCAATGGAATTCAAATGTGTTTGGTCAGTTTTCCGTATATCAGTTGTTGTTTTCACTTAAAATGATGTCCATTTTAAACAAAAGAAAGACACTTTGAGTGGTGCCAGCCACACCATACCTCATATTGAAGTGGGGTTGACTTTTACATGTCACATATGACCCATGTATCGTTTTCCTAAAGAATCAACACATTTAAAATGCGTTTGGTCTATTTTACATATGTCAGTTGTTGTTTTCACTTAAAATATTGTTCATTTCAAAAAAAAATGATACACTTTCAGTGGTTTTGATCACACCATGCCTCAGATTAATGTAGGGTTGACTTTTAAATGTCGCATATGACCCATTGATCATTTTGATAAACTTTCAACACATTCCAAATTCTTTTGGTCAGTTTTCTGTAAGCAAGTAGTTGTTCTCAATTAAAATGTTGTCCATTTCAAATAAATGTGAGACACTTTGAGTGGTGCTGGCCACAACAGGCCTCGTATTGAGGTGGATTTGACTCTTACATGTCAAATACGACCCATGAATTATTTTTCTATAGTATCAATATAATCCGAATGCATTTGATCAGTTTCCCGTATGCAAGTTGTTATTTTCACTTAAAATCCTGTCCATTTTAAACAAAAGAGACACAATTAGAGTGATATCGGCCACAATGGGCCTCAGATTGAGGAAACATTGACTCTTTAGAATCACATATGACCCATGGATCGTTTTAATAACATTTCAATTGAATCTGAATGTGTTTGATTAGTTTTACATATGTCATTTATTATTTTCACTTAAAATGATGTCTATTTTAAACGAAAGAGGGATACTTTGAGTGGTGCCGGCCACAACATGCCTCGTATTGAGGAAGGGTTGACTCATAAACATAAAAAATGAACCATGGATCATTGTTCTAAAGTTTCAATAGAATCCTAATGTGTTTGGTTAGTTTTCCGTTTGTCAGTTGTTGTTTTCACTTAAAATGAAGTCCATTTTAAACTAAAGAGAGATACTTTGAGTGGTTCCGGCCACACAACACCTCCGATTAAGGCGAGGTTGACTCTTGCACATAAAAAATGACCCATGTATCGTTTTCATAATGTTTCAATAGAATATAAATGTGTTTGGTTGGTTTTTCGTATGTCAGTTGTCATTTTCACTTAAAATGATGTCCATTTTAAAAAAAGAGAGACACTTTGAGTGGTAGCGGCCACACCGCGCCTCCGATTGAGGCGGGGTTGACTCATACACATCACATATGACCCATGGATCATTTTCATAAAGCATTAACACATTATGAATGTGTTTGGTTGGTTTTCTGTATGCCATTTGTTGTTTTCACTTAAAATGTTGTCCATTTAAAAAAAAGAGACACTTTGAGTGATACTGGACACACCACTCCTCTTATTAAAATGGGGTTGACTTTTATACATCACATATGATAGATGGATCATTTTTATAATGTATCAACATAATCTGAATTCGTTTGTTTGATTTTTCGTATGCTAGTTGTTCTTTTCGTTTAAAATCTTATCCATTTTAAACAAAAGAGTCACAGTTTTAGTGATATCGGACAGACCGAGCCTTGGATTGAGGCAGGGATGACTCGTACACGTCACGTATGACCCTAGGATCGTTTTTCTAGAGTTTAAATAGAATATGAATGCGTTTGATAGATTTTAGGTATGTCATTTATTGTTTTCACCTAAAATGAAGTCCATTTTAAATGAAAGAGAGACACTTTTAGTGGTGCCGGCCAGACAGTGCCTCATATTGAGGCGGGGTTGACTGATACAAATCCAAAATGACCCATGGATCATTTTTATAAAGGTTCAATAGAATCCAAATGTGTTTGGATGGTTTTATGTATGTCAGTTGTTGTTTTCACATAAAATGAAGTCCATTTTAAACTAAAGAGTGACACTTTGAGTGGTGCCGGTCACACCGTGCCTCAGATTGAGGCGAGGTTAACTCGTACACATAAAAAATTACCCATGGATCGTTTTCCTAATGTTTCAAAATAATATGAATGTGTTTGTTTAGTTTTTCATATGTCATTTGTTGTTTTAACTTAAAATGTTTTCCGTTTCAAATAAAAGTGAGACACTTGGTGTGGTGGCGGCCACACTGAGCCTCTGATTGAGGCGTGTTTGACTCATACATGGGAAAAAAGACCCATGTATATATTTTCTCAAGTATCAAAAAAATATGATTATGTTTTATCAGTTTTCATTATGCTAGTTGTAATTTTAAATTAAAATGTTGTCCATTTCAAATAAAACTGATACAGTTCGAGTGGTACCGGCCACACCAGACCTCAGATTGAGTTTTGGTTGACTCCAACATGTCACATATGACCCATGGATCTTTTTCCTATAGTTTCAATGGAATATGAATTCATTTGTTCAGTTTTCTGTATGTCATTTATTGTTTTCACTTAAAATGAAGTCAATTTTAAATGAAAGAGAGACACTTTGAGTGGTTGCAGCCACACCACACATCAGATTGAGTAAGGTTTAACTCGTACAGGTCACATATGACCCATGGATCATTTTCCTAAAGCATCAACATATTCCGAATGCATTTGGTCTATTTTCTGTATGTCAGTTGTTGTTTCCACTTAAAAATGTTGACCATTTAACAAAAAGAGAGACACTTAGAGTGATACCGGCCACACCGCGCCTCATATTGAGGTGGGTTTGACTCGTATACGTCACATATGATATATGGATCGTTGTGATAATGTATCAATAGAATCTGAATGCGTTGGGTCGGTTTTTACTATTCCAGTTGTTGTTTTCACTTAAAATCATGTCCATTTTAAATAGAAGAGACATAGTTAGAGTGATATTGGCCACACCAAGGCCTGTATTGAGGCGGGGTTGACTCGTACACATCAAATATGACCCATGGATTATTTTCTTAATGTTTCAATGGAATCCGTATGCATTTGGTTGGGTTTCCCTATGTCATTTATAGTTTTCACTTAAAATGAAGTCCATTTTAAACGAAAGAGAGAAACATAGAGTGATACCGGCCACACCACGCCTCGGATTGAGGCGGGGTTGACTCGTATACGTCACATATGACAGATGGATCGTTGTTCTAAAGTATAAATAGAATCTGAATGTATTTGGTCAGTTTTCCGTATGCCAGTTGTTATTTTCACTTAAAATCCTGTCCATTTTAAACAAAAGTGACATAGTTAGAGTTATATCGGCCACACCGAGCCTCAGATAGAGGTGAAGTTGACCCTTACACGTCCCAAATGATGCATGTATCATTGTGATAAATTATCAACACAATCTGAATCCGTTTGGATGGTTTTTTGTATGCCAGTTGTTTTGACTTAAAATGATGTCCATTTTTATAAAAAGTGATACAGTTTGAGTGGTACCAGCCACACCAGCCCTCGGATTGAGGTGGGGTTTACTCGTACACATCACATATGACACATGGATCATTTTCCTAATGTTTCAACAGAATCAGAATGCATTTTTCGGTTTTCTATATGGCAGTTGTTGTTTTCACTTAAAATGATGTGCATTTTAAGGAAAAAAGGGTCATTTTGAGTGGTGCCGGCCACACCGCTCCTCGGATTGAGGTGGGGTTAACTCATAAAAATCACACTTGACTCATGGATCTTCTTCCTATGTTATCAATAGAATACGAATGCTTTTGTTCAGTTTTTCATATGCCAGCTGTTGTTTTCACTTTAAATGATGTCCATTTTAAACATAAGAGAGACACTTTGAGTGGTGTTAGCCACACCGTGCCTCGGATTTGGGCAGACTTTCTTTCCAAGTGTCTCATATAGTAGACCTGGTATCACTTGAGGCATGGTATTACCATCGTGCAAAACAGACATGTCCTCTGTTTATCTCAAATGGAACCAATATCACTCATGAGTAATAGAAACCATCCTGGTAGCCCTCAACAGGAATCGAAAGAATACATCCAAAAATTTCAAGTCTAAATTCCTTGACCATGAAGAGTCTATCCATGACTCTTTAACATGTAACCCATGTCTTATCCTAACAATTGACAAGTAAGCCAAATCAAACAATGCACAATTCATATAACATGGAGAATGTATAATAAGGCTTTGTATTAAAATTAAAGCATGTCATCACATGCATTTGATGATCATGAGCTAATATGTTTACCAAGACATTCATATAGTTCAAGACATACATAAATGGAATAATCCTAAATAACATTTCATGACCAGAGAAATAAAAAAAGGCATGTGAAATTAACATGCCTAAATTTACATATCATCCATGAGGTATAACATTTAATCAACTTGGAATAGCTATTTACATAATGCATACGAGTCTCATTCACTTTCATACACAGTGGTACAAAAGGAAAATGTTATTCATGTCTGGGGGACTGTCCGAGGTCCAAGGAGGAGGGTGGGGGATGTCCGGGGGGTTGTCCGGGGTCCAGGAAGGATGGGGGGGGGGGGCTGTTCGGGGGGATGTCTGGGGTCCAAGGAGGAGAGTGGGGGGGCTGTCTAGGGGGCTGCCCTGGGGCTATCCGAGGACCAAGGTTTATTTTCATAAAGTATAGACAAAAACATTTATTGGCCAAGAAGGACAAATAAATTATAGGCAATTTTTTTAAAGTATGAGATTAATAATAAAGTATTTCAGTGATAACAACATTACTAAATTAAACTTGCAACTTATCAAACATTTTTATAGATGTCTACACATGCCAGCATGGCTAGTGAAAAGAACTCCACCCTCATAAAATTGAGTATTGGCCAAGAAGGACACATATTATACAACATACAATGAGAACCATATTTAGTTGACCCTAATGTTATATTAGTACAATCATCTTGGGGGAAAGGTAATATATGATCCTCGTTAACTGATGAATTCAAAATCTCCTATTCCATATGTTGGACACTATCTAAGTTAATAAATCATGGGAGGATGGGTATACATCATTCATTTTCATACATGCTATTGATAATTAAGGCTTGAATTAATGACACGAGTTCACTGATTATATGAGGGTAGAGGTTGCATGGGTTGTGTAAACAGAATGATTAAATAAGGGTATAGGTTTCATACACTGTGCATGGTTGGTGAGTCTCAGCCTATTTAGAAACTAAAATTAATTCCAATCATATGTATCAATAAGAAACATCAGCATCAAAAGAAACTCCAAATAAAAAAGAACTAAAAACACCAAACACTTCAAGAATTCACTACTATGCATGATTTATCCACATGTTTAGCACTAATTATGTGACTTAATCATGAACCACCTATAAAGATCCTAGTTTTAACCAATAAACATATAATATCCCCCATGATCACTATATGACTTAACAACAATAGGTAAATATCTCAAAATATCTTTAAAAAACTCATTAATAGGCTCAAAACGTAAATTATAATCTTGATCCAACAATGGAATCTCTTTCACAACACATTCTCACACACCGGTTATCTCATGTGTTACTAAATACCAAACATAGTCACATAACAAGTGTACTATAACAAAATACATGACACAAGACTTATTTAAAAAATTCCCATTTTAATAAAACACTTTCCTCAAGATTAAATCATTTCTGAAATATATTTCGAAATCCATTTTAAATAATAAAATCCCTTTGATCATTTTTATCAAATATTTAGAGTATTCTCAAGGCACCCCCATTGGAAAAAATCACATTATATTCTCAATTTCCACACCAAACCATTGAAAACAACTAACATGGGAAAATCATCAACCACAAATAACTTCACTAGAATTTAAAAAAACATAAACCAAATGTGATATAGAATTTAATGTTAAGTTAGGGTAAATGAAATTAAATAGAGAAAAAAACATCATAAATGGTTCCAACATCATAACTTTTGATTAAAAACACGCATAATAGGAAGGGGGATTCCTCATACACCTAATCCCTAATAAAAGAAACCAAATCCCCAATTAAAAACAATAAGTTAGTACAACACAGAATTTAAGTTTTCCACCTTCAATAAAATGGATAAATATGTAACAGAAGTGGAAAATGAGCAAGAAGACATGAAGATTTGGACTTATCCCATCTAAACTGGTGGGGGAGTCTCAGTTGATTTGATGGAGGTTCACCTGGGGCGCGCGCGGGGGCTTCTGCAAATTGGGGGAGAACTAGCGAATGCAGGCTCATCTGCTTGATTTTGCTGCAATTTTGGGGAACTTTTCTCAACGATTTTTAAAAACCATTGGGAAAAGCATACCTTTACCATTGGTTTGTATAAACTATTGGTAAAAGGAGAAGACTATGAAGATTTCCAAAAGGTTTTATACAAACCATTGGGAAATCATCACTTATCTCAACCTTTACCAATGTTTTGATGAAACCATTGGTAAAGGTCTCCAATACTAACGGTTTTGATGAATTATTGGTATAAGAGCGTTTGGAAAACCCAAATATCCAGTAGTGTCATGGTGGCATGTCGAGTTCAATGGTTGTGGTTAAATATCCATGATTGATTCAAGAATTTCGACAAAGGAATGGATGATCTGGAGGTGGTACAAAAAGAGAAAATACAAGGTGGTGCCGTTTTCCAGTGTTTGCCAAAATTTTGGGCCTGAAAATCGACAAATGGAGAAAATTGGTTTTTGAAAAGGGACTTGTGCGTAATTGTCTTAAAGGAGAGGAAACTTGCGTGCCATATTTTTTTCAAGATCATAACATCAAAATACGGCAAAGGGATAAGGGGCGCCCATGTTTTAGAGTTGGTTGCGCAAGTGACTTGCGTGGCAGAGACCTACACCCCAATACTTGCGCACCGAGGGGAGACTTGCACGCCGTCATGAAGGGTGTCCAAATGCCTATAAATAGATTTCAACCACTCCTCATTTGGAGAAGATTTCAACACTTAGGAAAAATGAGAGCTACCGTTGTGCAGGTGTGGTGGTCGCACAAGTGGTGTTGTGGTCCCACAAGTAGAAGTTGCACGCCAGTTGATTGATGTGCGTCCAAAGTGGTTTGGGTTAGAAAGGAAGGGAGGGGTCCAAGATTTGAGTTGAAGAAGGGGGTGTCACACAAGTGGTTTGGATACACTTGCGCACCAGGTTTTGAAGAAGCACGACAGTAGATGGTTGCACACCAAAATTGGTTTGGGCGTAAAAGGGTGTGAGTCGCGCAATTTTGAGTTGTAGAAGCTAGTGTCGCGCAAGTGGTTGAGGTGAAATTGAACGCCAATTTTAACTTGAATACTGAGACTTGCGCACCGGCTTGGAGAAGGGTGCCAGGTATGGTTGAAGCATGGCAGTGATTCAGGGCTACGAGGAATCTGGAAGATTGCCCGATACATTTGGTGCAAAGTGAGATTCATCCGCGGGTAAAAGTTGGAATTCAATAGAGAATCTACTTACAACAGAGGATGTATTCATTAGTGATAATGAAGAGACCTGCAGGTCTATAAAATATGAGTGGATCCTTTCCAGATCAGTGAGCCAAGGAAGAGGAAGAAGGTGATCCTCTCCACCGGTAGTGATCCAGAGAGAGAGAGAGGGAGTGACCATTGGGAAACCAGGGAGCTGACCCTAAATATTGTAAAGGCAGTGAGCCTGGAAATAGAAGTGATCTATCCCAAACATTGTATATAGCAGTGATATTGAGTGGATTTAGTACAACATCACATTGTCTTTGTATGCTCCTTGGATGTAGCCCAGTGAGGGTGAACCATGTAAAAATCTCTGTGTCTACCTGCTTGCTTTCCTGAATTGCATTTAAAGCATCATCATCAGATAAAGAAGAAAAGAAGTGGTCATAATAAACACACACGTTCAAATATA
Organism: Viscum album; assembly: GCA_963277665.1. NCBI lineage: Eukaryota > Viridiplantae > Streptophyta > Magnoliopsida > Santalales > Viscaceae > Viscum > Viscum album. Next base: position 1,716,577,750 of record OY728136.1, read on the forward strand.
GTGAAAATTATAATAAAGAGGACATGATCTAGTGGGGCAGGATGAATTTTGAAAAAAATATCCATACCCTGATTCACCCCCCCCCCTCTCAGGGTATATAGGCCCCTATTGGTCCTAACAAAGAAAATAAAATAAAAAATAAACTAAAACATACATGTCTCCTATGACTATACATGTCACCTCCCAACATATAATAACCACAATTCCACATGGGATAAATCATGTTATTTCAAGCAAGGTGGAAATAGATCCATGTATCAAAATGATACTATCAAATAGTAAATTCTTATTAATTAATAATTATTTGTTTTATTAATGGTATATAATTAGTTTGGCTCGAGTTTCATCTTAATTCAGTTTTGTTCGATACAATTATTTATCCCACCTGATAATAAAAGTTTACTAGAGGACACAATATATAATCAAATAGAATATATCATAACAAAAAATGGATCCACACCTATGAAGAAGGCTGAATATGATAAGAAAGAATTTTTGATCATATAGTCTGATGAGTTATAAAAGGATAAACCAAAAAAATGAAAAACATTGAGAGTTCTCTAATTGATCATGTGAATATGCAATTTTTAAACAATAATAAACATGTGAAAGAAGATTAAAGTAGACATAATGGCCTTAATTTTTAAAATAAAAGTTGTTAAATCCATACCAATAAAAACTATTGGCATCATACAAAATCTCACTTGTTGCAACTAATATCAAGCCATGATTTAGTGAAATCAATCAATTGTAAATAGAAAGGCATATTTGGAAAACCTAATCATGAATAAATGGGGTAGTTAGAGATGGATTTTAATGGATATTCAACCTTATCTAAGATTAAAGAAACCTATAGAGACTAACTACAACCCCTGCCCCACCCCCTTTTCCTACTGCCCCACTGCCCCACCCCCCTCCCCCTGCCCAGCAGACCCCCTGCAGACCACCGCCCTGCACTGTAGACCTCCCCAATTCACCATGCCCCCTCCACCCAACCCCCCCTACCCTGCATACCTCCCCCTCCCCTGCAGAACTCCCGCTCCCCCTCCCCCTGCCCTGCAGACATCTTCCCTGCCCCTGCCCCATCCCCCTACCCCCTGCCCCCTCCACCCTGCCCCTTTCCCCCTCCACCCACCCCTACATCTAATAGAAGGGCCACTAAAATGTTTTTGTAATATGGAGAGGGATCACGCATGTATGATTAAAGGAACATCAAAAATCTAAAATAAGTTTACCTGAAAGATCACTTGATTTCATGTGAGGTTCTTGGAAGATTCGACGGTCACATCAGTTTGAGAATCAATTCAGGCTGAGAATCAATTATGGAGTGGGTTTTCTGAGCGTATCCATGAGCAGATGAAAATGACCACTTGATTTTCACTTAAAACTCCCTTTGGTTGTGCCAAAAACAATATGGTGGTGTTCATTACAATTCTTAGAGGGGGAAAGACATGAGGTGCATGAATTTCAATGATAGAGAGAGCATCTGGCCATAAAAAAAATAATTCAAATTAAAAAAGTATATTAGTATTTTCAAACAGCTTAGTGTACAGTTCCTAGATAGAATAGAAGCATAAAAATATCTATATTAGATGAAATATGGTGGAAAAATTTAGTCATGATTCAATGACATCAACTTTTAATAATAACATTGTCTAAAACATCAATTCTGCTTATGGAAAATAAGGACTCCATGTCAAAAAAATATGAAATTTATGATATAAAATCTGAACTTGAACTAAAAATTTCTATTCTAAAAACCCAAATAGAGAATCCCTTTAAAATATATATCTTAGAAGTGAGACCACCCCATCAATATAAATGAACAATATACTGGTTTCATGAAAATTATGGTTCACTAACCTGAAATTAGAAATATAATGTCATATTTGAATTTTGATCATAAAAAATAAAAAATAATAAAACAATGTTATATTTCATTTTACGAAATAATTCAGTAAAAAACACTGGGATGTGTAATTTGTTCAAAAACATAATATACCATCAAGATCAGCATATTTGACCATTTAATGATGATCTGATTTTAGTAAATCAGAATTTATTTAGGTAACATCCAATAGATAACCCCTTCAAACATTGATATACAATATAGGCATTGTTCTAATCTATTCCTCAATGTCAGAAGGCAGGTCATAGAGTATTGTTTTCATAGAGTATAATCTATTTTTAGGAATGTAGTTGTGCATAAAATAAAAATCATGGAACTATAGTTAGATCTGCAATCTTATCTTGATAACATGAAGGGGTGAAGTTATAGTCTGAAAAACCCCATCAGAAAAGGCCCCCAACATCGCAACAACAAATTCATGGTTAAGCTAGTTGGTCTTCTCCATATACATCGCAGACACCGAAACCTACAGATCAACATTCACCATTTCTAAATTTAATGTTACCATCATCCGAATCAATTTAAAAATACCAAGAAAGAGGCACGAAAATCAGGTTGGAGATATGATGATAATAAAGACAATAAATTGAATGAAATAAATCATACAGAAGGAAAATTGGAGGATGAGTTGAGTGTCTCTTGGAGTGGCTTGTAGTGTTGATTGAGGTAGGGTTATCTAATTTCTTTGATGGAAGCATCAGCTGCAACACATTGTATGTGAGATATTTACCTAAATAGTCTCACAAATGTCTATTACAGAGTACACTAAATCACATCCTGGATAACAGTGGCATGGAGCCTACACATTAAATTTATTTTATAGAATCCTTAAAATTAAATGGGCAATGTCTCACATAAAATTTATAGGGGAAGGTGGAAAACATAAAAAACATTGAAAACAAAGTAGAAACACGAACCTGGATGTTTGTTTATGCTTCCAACAATAGTATGATTCGATCTTCAATAGGTGCATGAGGTACTGTCCACATTTTATTTCTGCCCATAAAATAGAATAAAAATGTTATTAAATTGTAAAATAACTAAAAGGGATAAAATAAAATAAAAGGGAAAATAATTTTTATGTTTCAAACCCCGAACATGGGCTCTTGTTAACCTGTCCATAGCTCGACAGTTCCAGCAGGTCAACCCCAGTCCATTTACGGTTGTGGTTATTAGAGTAAGAACCACCTCATCTTGTTTTATTGAGTGTTGATTGTAGTTCCCCTTGATCTTCAACTTGATTTAAGTGAATACGATGTCCATAAAGACCTCTCAATAGCTCTTCTTAGTATTCACCCCATTAGCATCAACTGGACAACTTATGTGACAGTTATTATACAATAATTGACCTGAACCCAAATGTTTAATGAGATATACCACAGAAGCAGAGTGATGTATATAAGAGTTCATAAAGAACAAATGTTAAAGCCATGATTTATTGGTCTAATACCATCCAAATAAGCATAATAAATGAACTGTTTAATCTTGAACCACAAACAAATACTAAAAATGAATTATGGAATATCAAATCTTTTAATCCAGATAATGGTATTTACATATTTATCAGGAATTTCAATATGGGTATCCACATGAATGAATAATGAGAAAATACACCTCTCAACATTATATTTTTAGTATGGTAATAATAAATAAATGAACATGCCAAAATGTTTCCTTCAAGCAGTAGGGTGCATTAAGAGTACATTGTCTTACGAAAACATTGTCAAATAGATTAGTCTTATGGATGGTAAAATTGATGTCGTTGACCTGTGACCAAACTTTTGGAATAGTAAGTAGTGGACATATTTTACCTTTGATGGCTAGTAGGATTGAAGGATTCATGTATTTATATAGCCCATCTATTACACTAATATACTATGAATCATTACTCATTGATAACAGAACTTATAGTAGTTTATCCTGAATGGAAAATTAATGTAAATAAATAAAAAGAATAATATAAATAAAATGATTTAAAGGAAAATTATAAATAATTTTTTATGTTATAAAATGTTTTCATATTTTATATGCCTAGTTTTTGTATAAAAAACAATTAAGAATCTATAAATACATTTATAAGAAAGATCAAGATCCATATAGAAGTAAAACTGCATTATCTTGGTAATCCATAGTTTCAAAAATGAAAATTAGCAATTCATATTGAACACTTTCAATAAAGCTATTAAATTAAAAGAACACTAAAACTAATTATCAAAATACAGACCATCATATCCAACAATTTATGTCATTATACACACAAAGAAGATCTAGATATTGAACTGCACTACAAAATTAGGATTTTAAAATTTCTAATAAAATAAGAAGATTGGATGAGCTTACATAAAAAGAAATCCAAGAATACCAGGTAAAACATTAAACTGAACCATAACTTATCCATTAAAAAACATGTTATTCCATGTGATCACATATCCTAATGGTAAAATTGACGTCGTTGACCTCTGACCTGCCTTTGGGAATAGTATGTAGTGGACATATTTCAAGTCACTGAAGATTAAAAGATCCTCCCAGATTTTGCAGGGAAATAAATATAAGATATTAACCAGATTTCTGGAATCTGGTTTCTGACATAGAGTTAAATGTGAAGGAATGGGTCCCACAATGAAAGGATGTAATTTGAGACATGTCGTACCATGAATAAAGGTGTCACAAGGTAACAATAATTTTTCTAGAGTCCTATATAAAAATGATCATAGAACAATAAAAAGGAAGAGAGATACAAATGAGAAGAGGAGAGACTAATGTGAAAAGAGGGAGTTCTAGGTAACTACTGGAAATAAAATAAATATTAAAATTGAAATCATGTTCTAATAACATGTATGTGGTTACTTGAAAAAGATTTATATTGTGCATTGGTAAATTCTAATAGAGTTAGGTGGGATGGAATGAGATCGACACACTTCTAAGAGCCAAAACCGTTAGAAGAAAAAACCTAACATCATCATCATCTTCTAACTCAAAAACATCATTCCATAGAATTTTCCAACCGAAAAACATAATAAATCGAATAAAAAAACCAAACAAAACCTAAATCACAACACCACCACCAACTAGAAGAAACTCCACAAAAAGAGAGACTGATCAAACACACATGAGAATACAAATTCCTCCCTAATAAAGAATCAGGCCCACCAGAGGTCAAACAATGTCATACAACCAAAATCCTTTCTACTCAAAGACTACACCTACCAGGTCGTTCTTGTTGACCAGTCTGAGCACTTTGTTTTTAAGCCAATGATGTTTGAGCTATTATTAAGAGGTTTTCTGGTTTGATGTTAAATAAAAAGAAATTATTTTTTATTTTCTATATAATTATCACCCTGTGTTAATCATCTGGTGCCAAAGTTGATGCATGGGATGTGGCTCCCCATTTCTCAGATTTGTTAGCGAACACTAGTGTTCAATTTTTCCAAGACCGTGTTAATCTTTTTCATCCCAGTAAAACATTTGTGCTCAATGGACCCATGTCAAGCCTGGGTGAAATTTTTTATCTTGAAAGTGGCCATGTTATAGAATATGACTGGTATTTATATTTTTCCTTATCTTGTGTTTTTTAGTAACAAAAACATTTCATCAACAAGATAGATAATAATATTTCTATTTTTGATTTATGGAATGAATTTCATCTCCTGTGAGCTTCCTCATTCAACTGTTCATGTGGATCTGTTACCCACATTCCTAATCTCAAATTCCACAATTTCCCATCTTCCCATTTTAGTTTAAATAAAAATTAATGTTAATTATCTAGATGTGATCACAGTTAATAATTTTCAAATATTTTCATTTGAAAATTATAGAATATTAGAGAAGTGATCTATTTTAATTATCCACAAACCCAGCTTGAATCACACCATAATCATTAGTTCGTAATATTTAGAATTGAAAAACAACACAATATCATTCTAGTTATGTTTTAGAAGTATCTTCAGGAAATTAATCTTTTCCTAAAGAATTCTGCTATGTAGTTGACCCTTACAAAACATCATGTATCAAAAAAATGACTGATGATTTTTCTAATGAATTGTGAATTATTATTAGTGACCCTTATGAATTTTCAAATTACTTTTACGAATTAGTTTGGTTCTTGCCTTTGAAAAAATTTTAGTCTGTGCATGCAGCATATGACTCGTATGAAAAATCAGAGTTACTCATACACACAATCACATCTTATCCAAATTTTAGTCATTCTATCTTTCAGAACATTGAAATCTGTAATTTCTGAAAAATACATAGAAAACTCTCACGCACATCATGAAAACGTACCCTAATTGAAAAAAACTATTTTTGAGAAAATCCCTAGTATCTAATAAGAAAAAGAACCTTAAATGAAGTGTAGGTATGCAGTTTTCTAGTTTCCGGTCAACTCTTCATCCAAGGAATACCAACATCACCACCATGCATAATACTGTAACAACCTACGTCATTATGGGTTGGTGAAAGTAAAAGAAATCAGACTTACTTGTATCTGGAGAACAGAGGTAGTATTTCTGTGTTGGAGGATGATGATCACTGCAGAGGATGGGCCTCAATAGGAACCATGTGTAGAGGAACGCCGACGGGGAGGTGGGTGACTGCATCATCGGAGGAGAATCATATCAAGGTGGGTGGCTACGTCAGAGGTGTAGAATGACAGACGTTTTGGGTGACAATGCCAAGTGAGGAGGGTTGCAGGGAGTAGGAATGAAAGGTAGGGATGTAGAGATCACGAGTAGAGAGCAGGGTAGAAATGGGGTGGGGATCACGAGCACATGAGAGGAAGGTGGTGGAGGATCGCGAGTGTGTAGAAAGAACAGGGGTAAAGCCACAGGTATTTTCTGACTCGTGGCATTACCTTAACCTATAGCCACAATTTAATTTAACTGTGGCTATGTAAGTGTGGTTAAATCTTCAATTTATAGTAGTGATGAAAGCTCCAAATACGGCACAAATTTCAACACAATGATTTTTTATAGGAAGAATATCTCTTCAACATTTTATTTTCCTCCCAATGTTTCTCCAAATGTTGTATCACAACACAAGAAAACTTCTCCCACACTTAACTTCAAATACATTATGCAATTTAACTTCAAGAGAAGGTTGGATAGGGAAACTTGTATTTTAATGTGGCTAACCTAAAAAAATGTTCATAGATTATAAGGGATTCAAGGATTAAATGATTAAGGTAGGCCATTATAAAAATGATTCTTATGAAATATTGGCCTTAAAAATAAAGAAATTCCCCATGCATTTAAAATAAAAGTACCTCAAATCCTCAAGTTTTAAAAGAAATAAATCAAATTCTGGTTAAATCAAGCATTCAATAAGTGTGGTGAATGTAATGAATTTGAAAGATATGGTTAAAAATCCTCACATGTAAGTGATTTCAATGATAAAGACAATGAGATGTGGCATGAAATTCCAAAATTAGGAGTACTATTCATGAAATTTTTACAGCTTTTAGCATGAAATAAAGTCATTTTCAACATTCATTTAAGCTCAATTTCATGGATTAAATTGGTTCACTCATAGACATTGGTTTCAAAAATATCATTGATAATCATTTTATCTCAAATGATTTAGAAACACATAGAAATTTTAAAATCAAAATTTTTAACCAAAAAGAAAATAGTAAATGAAAATCATAAACTATAAGTGTTCCCTCCCCCACAATTAAATGATGCAGTGTCCTCAATGTATTCTATTAGATTTAATATGCAAGATTTGAGTACATAGACTTGGATGCCACATAATAAATAAATGAACATGCCAAAATGTTTCCTTCAAGCAGTAGGGTGCATTAAGAGTACATTAAGAGTACATTGTCTTACGAAAACATTGTCAAATAGATAAATGAACATTGTCTTACGAAAATGTAATAATAAAATTGTCTCAACATTATATTTTTAGTATGGTAATAATAAATAAATGAACATGCCAAAATGTTTCCTTCAAGCAGTAGGGTGCATTAAGAGTACATTGTCTTACGAAAACATTGTCAAATAGATTAGTCTTATGGATGGTAAAATTGATGTCGTTGACCTGTGACCAAACTTTTGGAATAGTAAGTAGTGGACATATTTTACCTTTGATGGCTAGTAGGATTGAAGGATTCATGTATTTATATAGCCCATCTATTACACTAATATACTATGAATCATTACTCATTGATAACAGAACTTATAGTAGTTTATCCTGAATGGAAAATTAATGTAAATAAATAAAAAGAATAATATAAATAAAATGATTTAAAGGAAAATTATAAATAATTTTTTATGTTATAAAATGTTTTCATATTTTATATGCCTAGTTTTTGTATAAAAAACAATTAAGAATCTATAAATACATTTATAAGAAAGATCAAGATCCATATAGAAGTAAAACTGCATTATCTTGGTAATCCATAGTTTCAAAAATGAAAATTAGCAATTCATATTGAACACTTTCAATAAAGCTATTAAATTAAAAGAACACTAAAACTAATTATCAAAATACAGACCATCATATCCAACAATTTATGTCATTATACACACAAAGAAGATCTAGATATTGAACTGCACTACAAAATTAGGATTTTAAAATTTCTAATAAAATAAGAAGATTGGATGAGCTTACATAAAAAGAAATCCAAGAATACCAGGTAAAACATTAAACTGAACCATAACTTATCCATTAAAAAACATGTTATTCCATGTGATCACATATCCTAATGGTAAAATTGACGTCGTTGACCTCTGACCTGCCTTTGGGAATAGTATGTAGTGGACATATTTCAAGTCACTGAAGATTAAAAGATCCTCCCAGATTTTGCAGGGAAATAAATATAAGATATTAACCAGATTTCTGGAATCTGGTTTCTGACATAGAGTTAAATGTGAAGGAATGGGTCCCACAATGAAAGGATGTAATTTGAGACATGTCGTACCATGAATAAAGGTGTCACAAGGTAACAATAATTTTTCTAGAGTCCTATATAAAAATGATCATAGAACAATAAAAAGGAAGAGAGATACAAATGAGAAGAGGAGAGACTAATGTGAAAAGAGGGAGTTCTAGGTAACTACTGGAAATAAAATAAATATTAAAATTGAAATCATGTTCTAATAACATGTATGTGGTTACTTGAAAAAGATTTATATTGTGCATTGGTAAATTCTAATAGAGTTAGGTGGGATGGAATGAGATCGACACACTTCTAAGAGCCAAAACCGTTAGAAGAAAAAACCTAACATCATCATCATCTTCTAACTCAAAAACATCATTCCATAGAATTTTCCAACCGAAAAACATAATAAATCGAATAAAAAAACCAAACAAAACCTAAATCACAACACCACCACCAACTAGAAGAAACTCCACAAAAAGAGAGACTGATCAAACACACATGAGAATACAAATTCCTCCCTAATAAAGAATCAGGCCCACCAGAGGTCAAACAATGTCATACAACCAAAATCCTTTCTACTCAAAGACTACACCTACCAGGTCGTTCTTGTTGACCAGTCTGAGCACTTTGTTTTTAAGCCAATGATGTTTGAGCTATTATTAAGAGGTTTTCTGGTTTGATGTTAAATAAAAAGAAATTATTTTTTATTTTCTATATAATTATCACCCTGTGTTAATCATCTGGTGCCAAAGTTGATGCATGGGATGTGGCTCCCCATTTCTCAGATTTGTTAGCGAACACTAGTGTTCAATTTTTCCAAGACCGTGTTAATCTTTTTCATCCCAGTAAAAAATTTGTGCTCAATGGACCCATGTCAAGCCTGGGTGAAATTTTTTATCTTGAAAGTGGCCATGTTATAGAATATGACTGGTATTTATATTTTTCCTTATCTTGTGTTTTTTAGTAACAAAAACATTTCATCAACAAGATAGATAATCATATTTCTATTTTTGATTTATGGAATGAATTTCATCTCCTGTGAGCTTCCTCATTCAACTGTTCATGTGGATCTGTTACCCACATTCCTAATCTCAAATTCCACAATTTCCCATCTTCCCATTTTAGTTTAAATAAAAATTAATGTTAATTATCTAGATGTGATCACAGTTAATAATTTTCAAATATTTTCATTTGAAAATTATAGAATATTAGAGAAGTGATCTATTTTAATTATCCACAAACCCAGCTTGAATCACACCATAATCATTAGTTCGTAATATTTAGAATTGAAAAACAACACAATATCATTCTAGTTATGTTTTAGAAGTATCTTCAGGAAATTAATCTTTTCCTAAAGAATTCTGCTATGTAGTTGACCCTTACAAAACATCATGTATCAAAAAAATGACTGATGATTTTTCTAATGAATTGTGAATTATTATTAGTGACCCTTATGAATTTTCAAATTACTTTTACGAATTAGTTTGGTTCTTGCCTTTGAAAAAATTTTAGTCTGTGCATGCAGCATATGACTCGTATGAAAAATCAGAGTTACTCATACACACAATCACATCTTAGCCAAATTTTAGTCATTCTATCTTTCAGAACATTGAAATCTGTAATTTCTGAAAAATACATAGAAAACTCTCACGCACATCATGAAAACGTACCCTAATTGAAAAAAACTATTTTTGAGAAAATCCCTAGTATCTAATAAGAAAAAGAACCTTAAATGAAGTGTAGGTATGCAGTTTTCTAGTTTCCGGTCAACTCTTCATCCAAGGAATACCAACATCACCACCATGCATAATACTGTAACATCCTACGTCATTATGGGTTGGTGAAAGTAAAAGAAATCAGACTTACTTGTATCTGGAGAACAGAGGTAGTATTTCTGTGTTGGAGGATGATGATCACTGCAGAGGATGGGCCTCAATAGGAACCATGTGTAGAGGAACGCCGACGGGGAGGTGGGTGACTGCATCATCGGAGGAGAATCATATCAAGGTGGGTGGCTACGTCAGAGGTGTAGAATGACAGACGTTTTGGGTGACAATGCCAAGTGAGGAGGGTTGCAGGGAGTAGGAATGAAAGGTAGGGATGTAGAGATCACGAGTAGAGAGCAGGGTAGAAATGGGGTGGGGATCACGAGCACATGAGAGGAAGGTGGTGGGGGATCGCGAGTGTGTAGAAAGAACAGGGGTAAAGCCACAGGTATTTTCTGACTCGTGGCATTACCTTAACCTATAGCCACAATTTAATTTAACTGTGGCTATGTAAGTGTGGTTAAATCTTCAATTTATAGTAGTGATGAAAGCTCCAAATACGGCACAAATTTCAACACAATGATTTTTTATAGGAAGAATATCTCTTCAACATTTTATTTTCCTCCCAATGTTTCTCCAAATGTTGTATCACAACACAAGAAAACTTCTCCCACACTTAACTTCAAATACATTATGCAATTTAACTTCAAGAGAAGGTTGGATAGGGAAACTTGTATTTTAATGTGGCTAACCTAAAAAAATGTTCATAGATTATAAGGGATTCAAGGATTAAATGATTAAGGTAGGCCATTATAAAAATGATTCTTATGAAATATTGGCCTTAAAAATAAAGAAATTCCCCATGCATTTAAAATAAAAGTACCTCAAATCCTCAAGTTTTAAAAGAAATAAATCAAATTCTGGTTAAATCAAGCATTCAATAAGTGTGGTGAATGTAATGAATTTGAAAGATATGGTTAAAAATCCTCACATGTAAGTGATTTCAATGATAAAGACAATGAGATGTGGCATGAAATTCCAAAATTAGGAGTACTATTCATGAAATTTTTACAGCTTTTAGCATGAAATAAAGTCATTTTCAACATTCATTTAAGCTCAATTTCATGGATTAAATTGGTTCACTCATAGACATTGGTTTCAAAAATATCATTGATAATCATTTTATCTCAAATGATTTAGAAACACATAGAAATTTTAAAATCAAAATTTTTAACCAAAAAGAAAATAGTAAATGAAAATCATAAACTATAAGTGTTCCCTCCCCCACAATTAAATGATGCAGTGTCCTCAATGTATTCTATTAGATTTAATATGCAAGATTTGAGTACATAGACTTGGATGCCACATAATAAATAAATGAACATGCCAAAATGTTTCCTTCAAGCAGTAGGGTGCATTAAGAGTACATTAAGAGTACATTGTCTTACGAAAACATTGTCAAATAGATAAATGAACATTGTCTTACGAAAATGTAATAATAAAATTGTCTCAACATTATATTTTTAGTATGGTAATAATAAATAAATGAACATGCCAAAATGTTTCCTTCAAGCAGTAGGGTGCATTAAGAGTACATTGTCTTACGAAAACATTGTCAAATAGATTAGTCTTATGGATGGTAAAATTGATGTCGTTGACCTGTGACCAAACTTTTGGAATAGTAAGTAGTGGACATATTTTACCTTTGATGGCTAGTAGGATTGAAGGATTCATGTATTTATATAGCCCATCTATTACACTAATATACTATGAATCATTACTCATTGATAACAGAACTTATAGTAGTTTATCCTGAATGGAAAATTAATGTAAATAAATAAAAAGAATAATATAAATAAAATGATTTAAAGGAAAATTATAAATAATTTTTTATGTTATAAAATGTTTTCATATTTTATATGCCTAGTTTTTGTATAAAAAACAATTAAGAATCTATAAATACATTTATAAGAAAGATCAAGATCCATATAGAAGTAAAACTGCATTATCTTGGTAATCCATAGTTTCAAAAATGAAAATTAGCAATTCATATTGAACACTTTCAATAAAGCTATTAAATTAAAAGAACACTAAAACTAATTATCAAAATACAGACCATCATATCCAACAATTTATGTCATTATACACACAAAGAAGATATAGATATTGAACTGCACTACAAAATTAGGATTTTAAAATTTCTAATAAAATAAGAAGATTGGATGAGCTTACATAAAAAGAAATCCAAGAATACCAGGTAAAACATTAAACTGAACCATAACTTATCCATTAAAAAACATGTTATTCCATGTGATCACATATCCTAATGGTAAAATTGACGTCGTTGACCTCTGACCTGCCTTTGGGAATAGTATGTAGTGGACATATTTCAAGTCACTGAAGATTAAAAGATCCTCCCAGATTTTGCAGGGAAATAAATATAAGATATTAACCAGATTTCTGGAATCTGGTTTCTGACATAGAGTTAAATGTGAAGGAATGGGTCCCACAATGAAAGGATGTAATTTGAGACATGTCGTACCATGAATAAAGGTGTCACAAGGTAACAATAATTTTTCTAGAGTCCTATATAAAAATGATCATAGAACAATAAAAAGGAAGAGAGATACAAATGAGAAGAGGAGAGACTAATGTGAAAAGAGGGAGTTCTAGGTAACTACTGGAAATAAAATAAATATTAAAATTGAAATCATGTTCTAATAACATGTATGTGGTTACTTGAAAAAGATTTATATTGTGCATTGGTAAATTCTAATAGAGTTAGGTGGGATGGAATGAGATCGACACACTTCTAAGAGCCAAAACCGTTAGAAGAAAAAACCTAACATCATCATCATCTTCTAACTCAAAAACATCATTCCATAGAATTTTCCAACCGAAAAACATAATAAATCGAATAAAAAAACCAAACAAAACCTAAATCACAACACCACCACCAACTAGAAGAAACTCCACAAAAAGAGAGACTGATCAAACACACATGAGAATACAAATTCCTCCCTAATAAAGAATCAGGCCCACCAGAGGTCAAACAATGTCATACAACCAAAATCCTTTCTACTCAAAGACTACACCTACCAGGTCGTTCTTGTTGACCAGTCTGAGCACTTTGTTTTTAAGCCAATGATGTTTGAGCTATTATTAAGAGGTTTTCTGGTTTGATGTTAAATAAAAAGAAATTATTTTTTATTTTCTATATAATTATCACCCTGTGTTAATCATCTGGTGCCAAAGTTGATGCATGGGATGTGGCTCCCCATTTCTCAGATTTGTTAGCGAACACTAGTGTTCAATTTTTCCAAGACCGTGTTAATCTTTTTCATCCCAGTAAAAAATTTGTGCTCAATGGACCCATGTCAAGCCTGGGTGAAATTTTTTATCTTGAAAGTGGCCATGTTATAGAATATGACTGGTATTTATATTTTTCCTTATCTTGTGTTTTTTAGTAACAAAAACATTTCATCAACAAGATAGATAATCATATTTCTATTTTTGATTTATGGAATGAATTTCATCTCCTGTGAGCTTCCTCATTCAACTGTTCATGTGGATCTGTTACCCACATTCCTAATCTCAAATTCCACAATTTCCCATCTTCCCATTTTAGTTTAAATAAAAATTAATGTTAATTATCTAGATGTGATCACAGTTAATAATTTTCAAATATTTTCATTTGAAAATTATAGAATATTAGAGAAGTGATCTATTTTAATTATCCACAAACCCAGCTTGAATCACACCATAATCATTAGTTCGTAATATTTAGAATTGAAAAACAACACAATATCATTCTAGTTATGTTTTAGAAGTATCTTCAGGAAATTAATCTTTTCCTAAAGAATTCTGCTATGTAGTTGACCCTTACAAAACATCATGTATCAAAAAAATGACTGATGATTTTTCTAATGAATTGTGAATTATTATTAGTGACCCTTATGAATTTTCAAATTACTTTTACGAATTAGTTTGGTTCTTGCCTTTGAAAAAATTTTAGTCTGTGCATGCAGCATATGACTCGTATGAAAAATCAGAGTTACTCATACACACAATCACATCTTAGCCAAATTTTAGTCATTCTATCTTTCAGAACATTGAAATCTGTAATTTCTGAAAAATACATAGAAAACTCTCACGCACATCATGAAAACGTACCCTAATTGAAAAAAACTATTTTTGAGAAAATCCCTAGTATCTAATAAGAAAAAGAACCTTAAATGAAGTGTAGGTATGCAGTTTTCTAGTTTCCGGTCAACTCTTCATCCAAGGAATACCAACATCACCACCATGCATAATACTGTAACAACCTACGTCATTATGGGTTGGTGAAAGTAAAAGAAATCAGACTTACTTGTATCTGGAGAACAGAGGTAGTATTTCTGTGTTGGAGGATGATGATCACTGTAGAGGATGGGCCTCAATAGGAACCATGTGTAGAGGAACGCCGACGGGGAGGTGGGTGACTGCATCATCGGAGGAGAATCATATCAAGGTGGGTGGCTACGTCAGAGGTGTAGAATGACAGACGTTTTGGGTGACAATGCCAAGTGAGGAGGGTTGCAGGGAGTAGGAATGAAAGGTAGGGATGTAGAGATCACGAGTAGAGAGCAGGGTAGAAATGGGGTGGGGATCACGAGCACATGAGAGGAAGGTGGTGGGGGATCGCGAGTGTGTAGAAAGAACAGGGGTAAAGCCACAGGTATTTTCTGACTCGTGGCATTACCTTAACCTATAGCCACAATTTAATTTAACTGTGGCTATGTAAGTGTGGTTAAATCTTCAATTTATAGTAGTGATGAAAGCTCCAAATACGGCACAAATTTCAACACAATGATTTTTTATAGGAAGAATATCTCTTCAACATTTTATTTTCCTCCCAATGTTTCTCCAAATGTTGTATCACAACACAAGAAAACTTCTCCCACACTTAACTTCAAATACATTATGCAATTTAACTTCAAGAGAAGGTTGGATAGGGAAACTTGTATTTTAATGTGGCTAACCTAAAAAAATGTTCATAGATTATAAGGGATTCAAGGATTAAATGATTAAGGTAGGCCATTATAAAAATGATTCTTATGAAATATTGGCCTTAAAAATAAAGAAATTCCCCATGCATTTAAAATAAAAGTACCTAAAATCCTCAAGTTTTAAAAGAAATAAATCAAATTCTGGTTAAATCAAGCATTCAATAAGTGTGGTGAATGTAATGAATTTGAAAGATATGGTTAAAAATCCTCACATGTAAGTGATTTCAATGATAAAGACAATGAGATGTGGCATGAAATTCCAAAATTAGGAGTACTATTCATGAAATTTTTACAGCTTTTAGCATGAAATAAAGTCATTTTCAACATTCATTTAAGCTCAATTTCATGGATTAAATTGGTTCACTCATAGACATTGGTTTCAAAAATATCATTGATAATCATTTTATCTCAAATGATTTAGAAACACATAGAAATTTTAAAATCAAAATTTTTAACCAAAAAGAAAATAGTAAATGAAAATCATAAACTATAAGTGTTCCCTCCCCCACAATTAAATGATGCAGTGTCCTCAATGTATTCTATTAGATTTAATATGCAAGATTTGAGTACATAGACTTGGATGCCACATAATAGGTTCCCTGAGCCTGATGAGCCATATGGGCTCAAGCACATCTTCCTAAAAGCAAGAGGTTGCCGACTAGCAGCGAGGGCCTAGTGTGTGTCCATGGGAATACTATTCCCTCATTATCAGAGTGTATCATAGTGGATGGAATAGAAATGTATAATAAACAATGGAAGAAATATAATTAAACAGGGGAAGAAAAATAATGTAATATTTAAACAAGAATAACAAGAACTGTATCAATAGGAAAATTGATGATGTAATGTCATGTCACTAGAAAACTAGAAAACATGGATTGAAGACAATAAGCATAACATGCTCCACAAGGTAAAAGAAAAAAAGACTACTTCAAGCATCCTGATATCCAACACTATCATCTAATATCAAGATCCATCCTAAATATCAAGAAATCAAGTGTTTGAAGCAGTATGCTTCCCTTTTTTAACACCTTCAACCTTGTAATCTACTCCAGGTACCAAACGGTACCCGAAGAGGGTATGAGATAAATCTTAGTGGGAAACCACCAATGATGTCTATAACATTCGGCCCGTGTAATGGAATATATAAATGTATAGGCATGCATATATAATGTAATGAAAGAAATTCAATATAACTAAATACCCAAGTACCAACTTCAGCCCTCGGCTAGTGTCTGGACATGTAACCCGTTCATTTTATTATGTAATTACCATTTAATGTTAATAGGTCATGTGAGGCATAGCCAACACTGATATCACATTGTGATAATAGAAGTAGTGGAGGTTCCATGATGTAACAAGGAAACCTGAAAAGGATATCCAGTGAGGGACTTCCAGGGTAATAACCAAGGTAATGTAAATCTCACGGAACATAAACGTAGTAGTATCTTATTGTAGCTAAGGGGTATGAGTATAATCAAAGGATCATAATCCAAAGCACTCCACAATAACGTGCCTACCAAGTCCAATGTGATCGACTAAGGTAAAATGGGGCTAAGAAAGAATAGGTCACTATGGGCATCCACCATGGTGCCTACTAGTCAACTCTAGATCCAAGGAGTGTATCTGAGGCATCCTCTAATAATATAAAGGACCCTATGGTAGTATACCAAGCATCCAAGGAATAGACAAAAACCAGAGTATAGGTGGGTATCAACATAAGAAAACTGCATCCTTGCATTGGAACAAGATTCCCGCGACCCAGGGTATTCTCTTCTCAAAATCCAAGGTGATCACAAGTCAGTACATTCCTATTTGATATTGTAATCATGTAATAAATCATTTTGGTCCATGTCTTGCCTTCCATTAGAGTGGATAGTTCAAGTAGATTCTCAACCATTTATTTATTGGTCCAAGCCTTGTCTTCCATTAGTGTGGACATGCCAAGTAGCATTGTAACCATTAATTCAAGTCTTAATTAACCATTAAGTCATATTTAATTAGAGAGGTTCACTCTAATTCCTTCCATTAACATTGAAAGGGGTGCTCCAGACATGTGACCATTATTCAAACTCATTTGTTAAGGCCAAGTTATATACTTAGTATTCTTTCCTTTCCACATTTCACATTTCACATTTAATAATCATTTGGAAGAACTTACCTTAGGAAGGTCAAGTGGTGAGAAAACATGATACATGACATTATAAAATTCTATTTACTAACATGTCATTTAATATGGAAAGGCTCACCTTTAAGAAGTTCAAGAAAAGGCACACATGAACGGTGGCACAAACGTGCCGAAACACTGAAAACCCAAATGTGGCATAACCATAAACATGGGTTGGATTGAGTTGTGGGTTTGACCACTAACAACTAATCACATATTTGGGAAGATAATACCCATATGATTTTAAAATGTATATTCATGGAATGTAAATTTAAGAAACGACTCCTGAAGAAATCGGCAGGCCCCATACAAACATTCAAAAAACAACAAACATTAGGGATAAGTTATAAATCACCCACCATAGGGTTGTACGATCCTTCTCCTCTTGTATTGGTCCTTGATTTTCCATAGATAAGAGTATATCTATGAAAAGGTGAAAAATTATCACATGATGATACATTGGTCGAGAGCAAGAGAGAAGAAGAATGGCTAAAGAGGACTTGGGTACTTACTGTTGCGCATCCAACATGATGAATGGAAGATCAGTTGGATATCGGACGAATGAGATATATTTATCCCTAGATCTTGCTTTCAAATAGGTCCTAAATGAGATGAAAAGGGGTTAATCCCCCTTGTTCTCGGATTAGGGAGGACAGATTAGGATTAATAGAAAATTAAGGGAAAACAAGAAATTTACCCTGAAATTTAGCCTGCACACGGTTTGTCAAATAGTGTGCACACCTTATGAGAATGATCTACCGGAATGGTTTGGAAACATATTTTTATCACACCATGTTCAATCCATTCTCAGATAACTGGGAAGAAGGGGCTCTAACACAGTTAGGCCGCACGACCTTGTGCCAACCGTGCGAGGTGGATCTGTCTGAAAAACACCATTCACATGGTTTTGATGAACCATGCTCCAAGTCATTTCCCCCCAAAAAAATGGATTATAGGATCCTAAGAAACCCCAAACACCCTCAGAACCTTTAATACATCATTAGGCATCCATATTACATACAAACGAATTATTTATACTGAAAAAATAAAGGATCGATACATAAGTGAAAAATAGGATACTTACAGTCTTCACCCCTTAAAATAACCCCCCCCCCCGAGTTCTACTTCTAAGGGTAAAGAAACACTATCTGAGAAAAACTCTAGCCATTGGGCCCGTACATCGGTTTACCTCTCCCATGTCTTGAGCCGTACTCGACCGTGCTTCCATTGCACCTGTATGAGAGGAAAAAACATGCCTTAAAGAGACATCGTGCTTCGGTCAATGATGCATACTAGATACTCCTCAAAGGTAGAAATAAAATCTAACTCAACTTCCCTGAGATCAAAAGATTGAGACATTTCAACATGATATTGGGGAAGATCTGAGACATGAAAGATGTTGTTCATGACATGGTACCTCAGAGATAGTATAAACCGATAGGCTAACATCCCAACTCGCTCTATAATTTCATATAGAACAGCGTAACGATGTGACAACTTTCCCTGCTTTCTTAACTATCTATGACCTTGCCTCGCCTATACCAGAAGGAAGAAATGATCCCCAAACTCAAACTCAAGAGGCCATTGATGGGGACCAACATATGATTTTTGGCTAGATTGAGTAGTAGTCATACACATTCTGATCATCTAAACCTGTTATGAAGTCTCCTGAACGAGATGAGGACCTAGTTGGGATGCCTAACCTGCCTCTAGCCTACACAAGGTTAAACGGAATGGCCTACCATATAAGGCCTCAAAAGGATCCATATGAATCATATCCTAAAAGATTTTTGTTATAAGAGAACTCAAAGAGAGGGATACGCTTCTCCAAAGAACCGCCAAAATCAAATACAGATGCTCATAGCATATCCTATAGAACATGTATTGTCTGTTCCAATTTTCCATCGGTCTAAGGGTGAAAAGATGTGCTTAGAATCACCTGAGTCCCCATACCTTTCTGAAACCCTTTCCAGAACTTTGAAGTGAAACAAGAATCCCTATCTGAAATGATAGTACATGGAACCCCATGTAGTTGTATGATCTCACAGACATATAGTCTTCCAAGTTAATAAAATGGAACAGTATCTCGAATAGGAATGAAGTGGGATGATTTTATTAGTCAATCAATGACTACCCAAATAGAATCTCTACCCCTCAGTGATCTAGACAAGAGGACTAGAAAATTTATAGAAACATCATCCAATTTCCATTCTTGGACTAGATGTGGCTGTAACAAGTCTACAGATCTCTGGTGATCCTCCTTCACCTGCTGACTGGTGGAACACCTAGTGATGAATCATGGAATCTGACGTTTCATTCTAGGAAACCAATATTGGTGTCACATATCTCAATACATCTTCAAGATGCCGGGATGGTCTTCCCACTATGAATCATGGAACTCTTTCATCAACTCCTTTCTCTAATCTGCAGGAACCCAAATTCATTCACGTAGATGTAGGAAATCATCTCTATCCACAGACTAATCTGAAGGTGGGTTATGTCCTAACATACTGTCATGAAGAACCAAAGTATCAAGATTTGAAAACTGCCTACTCTTCACCTTCTCAAGGTGGGAAGAGGTAACTGTTGAGGCTGAGAGGTAAAACATCTCTTTATTATCATGAAACTCTATATGAATTTCATAAAAGAGGGCCATTAACTTCCAATCATCATTGGATTTCTGTACGGCCTATGTTTGAGTTTTATAACTCAGTGCATCTATGACCACATTTACCTTTCCAGGTGTATAGGAAAACTCAAAATCAAAGGATTGTAGATATTTGACCCATATCTTCTATCTGAGGATCATCTCACACTGAGAAAAAATATACTGGTGGTTCTTGTGATTTGTATACACAACAAAGTGCTCACCAAATAGATAATGTCTCTAGAAATGTAAGATATGGAAAACTACTGCTAGCTTGAGGTCATGAATCGAGTAATTACTCTCAGGAGACTTCAAATGCCGATATCTGCATGCAATTTTTTTTTATTCCTACATCAACACTTCTCCAAGAACAATTTCTGATGCATCGTAGAAGACAATACAACCTTTACCTGGTTCTATAAGAATCAGAATAGGTGATGATACAAGATTTCCTTTAAAATCTTGAAAGGATTTCTCACATGCTATTGAACATGTGAACCTGACATCCTTCTTTGTAAGACCAGTAAAAGGTGAAGCAAGAGAAGAAAATCCTTGTATGAAACTCCTGTAATAATAAAAAAGAACTAAGAAACTCTTGATATAAAACAAGTTTTTGGTATGCTCCCAGGTAACTACAAAAGTAACCTTTTTAGGGTCAACAGATATTCCTAATTCTGAAATTATATGACCCTAGAAGTTAGACTTATTTACCCATAAGTAAAACTTATTAAGATTGTAATAATCATGATGCTCTCATAGTGTACTCCAAATGATCTCAAGATGTTTGGCATGGTCGTTACGAGTGTGAGAAAACACCAAGATGTCATCCAAAAAGACTGAAAAAATAGTACAAATAGGAGGGGAAAACCCTATTCATAAAATCAATGATAATATCAGGTGCATTCTTAAGAATGAGTGGAATAACCAGATACTCATACAGACCATACCATCTACGTAAAGATGTACTAGGTATGTCTGATGGTCTGACTCGAACCTAATGACAACGTGGTCTCAGACCGATATTGGAGAACATCTTTTCTCCTCAGAGCTGGTCAAGGAGATCATCTTTTTGGGGAAGTGGACAATAGTTCTTGACCATAAGCTAGTTCAACCTTATATAATCCAAAAATAAATGAAGTGTTCCATCCACCTTCTTGGTTAAAATCATGGGTGAACCCCAAGAGGATGTACTATGATGTATAAATCCATTGTCCCCTAGGTCCTCTATCCACCTCTTAATATCATGAAGCTTAGTAGATACCATATTTTATGGAGGAATGGACACTGGAGCTTTTCTTGGAACAAGCTCAATTGTAAACTCAACCTCTCTCTTAGGATGTAATCCAAAAAATCATCAGGAAAGAGTTCCCTAAAATGACCAACTACTAAAGGGAAATGAGTTTAAAGCAAACCCTGATCCTCTAAGAAAATATTTTCAATATTGGTGGTCACTCCTCCTAACCCATGATACATGAGTCTAACTCTCTCATCCTATACATCCCACTCACTTTTGAAAAGATAACTATTGCCTTCTGGTGATGTAAAAGCGACCCTATATCTATAGAAGTCTAAAAAGGCACGATAGTGGACAAACCAATCCATCCCAAGAATGAAATAAAATCTCCTCATATTAAGAACAAATAGATTTTACAAGAAATGGTTATTTCCAACCTCAAGGTTACAATCCATGCACTGGCGTATTCCCTCTTTCTGTATTCCCAATGATGCATCGAGGGTCATTACACAATAGTGATACTGTATATCTAGTCCATGAATTTCCATGATAGATACAAAATTAAAAGAGTTTGAAGAACCTGTATCAAACAAATCAAAAACAATAATAAAGGCTACTAGAATAGTAACTCGTACTATAGATTGTCCCACAACATGATCTTCAAATATCTGTTATAAAGCATGAAACTGACTTGGTCCATGGCCCTATGCAACATATAGAATACCATGATCATGACTGATCTACTGGTGTTGTGGGTGATTAGGGGTTGAACTACCAAAACCATGACCTCCTACCTAGATATACCTTCCAGTGCTATTCCAACTCCCCGATAGACACAATGAAAAATAACTCGCTCCTTTAGGTGTAGTGGATACTAATCCTTTTCCAAATGAATTTGGTGTAATGGTCAGATAAAATCATTGAATATGACCCATATGGTGGCAAGACCGACACTCCATAGGCTCTCTATCACATTAGGGCTTCTTATGCCCCGATGTTACACACTAATGACACACCACAAAGCTATCAAAGTGGATACTATGGCTACCACTTACATGAAGAAAAACATCAAGGGAATGTTTCTTGCCACTTGAAGAACTACTGGCCTGACACAAAACTTTTCCTTTAAACCTAATACTCATGCCATCCCTCAGGTTACACATAGTGATAAGGGTCTGATCAACTATTAAAGAAAATAATGTAAGGTTACAGACATTCACCTGAGTTTGGATGGCGTATTGGATCCCATCCTCAAAACATATAGCACGTGAAATCTCATCACCGACTAGATGTAGTGAAAATAATTGAAAATCAGTGAAACATTATGAATATTCCATAACTAACATAGAACCCTGAATGAGATGCATGAACTCTCGGGATCTATAAGCTATCAGTTCTCGAGGAATGAACTAACTGTAGAAGGCAGTCTAGTAGTGAACACATAACATGCCCTGATGACCACTGGCCTAGGTAGCCACATCCCACCAATGCTTGGATGAATACTGAAGCATGTATGTAACAAGAATGACTGTATGATCTAGTGCTGTTTCCAGATGATAAAAGACAAACATCATGGCCTCTATCCAAGACTAAGTAGTCTGAGAACATCCATCCCCTGAAAAATTAGGAGGATGATGCTGCTAGAACTTGCGGGTCAGATCAGCCATCGTAGAAGCAACCCATGGAGTACCATGCATAGACTAAATCAGATGTTGGAAACTATCATGGAATTGAGAATCAATGCTTGGATCAGGTACAACAGGTGGTGCCTCAAGTGGCACTTCTGAAGGTAAGACTAGCAGCTCAGGGCCCATCATGTCTGGAGCATGGTCGTCACCACCCTCCCAGCGAACGACATGGGGACATCATGGCAGAATTGGTCTAAAAATTCCAAGAACACACCTTAGAAAAATCTTATGCGCATAAGATACCATCACTAGTAAAATCCTAATGTATTAAAACTCACTACCCAAGGCATATTACCCCAAAATACCTACTTATTGGTAAGTGATCAAGTACAATTTTCATATGATTTTGAAGTTAATTTTCTGGTTCACTCGTTTACCTTTCATAGATATGACAAGGAGGGATAAGGATGTGCAACCAATTAATTTTAGATTTTAGGATTCACTTTATAATAGATATCCATTTTAGACAAATTCGTGACCATACACCTATCACTTAAAACGACACCCACATACTTAAAGCATAATGGCTCGACTTTGTAAATTACTCATCCCAACACATTAGAGCCCCCATAACTCTTGAATTGAGATATTAAATCCCTCAATTGAATGAAAAGTAATACAAGTAAAAGTAAACTATCACAACAACACTAAAAAATCAAAAGAATATCAAGGAATGCAATGTAGTGAAATACACCTATATGGCATGGCAGTATGCTTGACATGTGAACTCTAGGTTCCTATAATGATACATGTAACAACCCCCCTTTCCCTCGTATCATCAGGATAGGGATGAAATAAATTCTAAAAAGAGTAATAATCAACAACACCACACAACATGTGTTTCACCCAATAATGAAATAATATCAACTATAATCGGAAAAAGAAGAATAACAATTATTATTTAGTCAACTTGGTTTTTACCCTGAATATGGTTTCATGAATCCCAAGCACGTCTTATGACCAAGTTCCAAGCATTCCAATTCTCCAATATATTGTCACTAAATAGTAAATAAATAAAATAAACCACCACTAATACTAAATTGTGACAACCCGAACTCGAACACCACATAACAAGTGCCCCAAGCCCGGTGTGCCACATTGACTCAAGCGCATCATCTTGAACGCTAGAGGCTTCTGATTAGCAGAAAGGGCCTAGGGTGTGTTCATGGGAAGAATATTCATTCATTAGTAGAGTGTAGCACAACAGAAGGAATGTTAATGAATAATTAATAGTGGAAGAAATATAATTAAACATTGGAAAAAAACTGATGCAATAGATAAATGAGAATAACAATAACTGTATCAACTAGAAAGTGATGATGTAATGTCATGTCACTAGAAGACTAGAATACATGGATACAAGACAATAGGCATAACAAGTTTCACAAGTTAAAAGAAAAAAAAGACTACTCAAAGAATCCCGAGATCCAACTTGGTCATATACTATTATGCTCTATCCTAAACAGTAATAAATCAAGTTTTTAAAGCAGTAATATTCCCTTTGTCAACACCTGAAACCATGTAATCAACTCTAGGAACCAAATGATGCCCGCAGAGGGTGTGCGATAAATCTCAATGGGACACCACCAAAGGTGTCTATAACATCCGGCCTATGTAATAGAATATATCAATGTGCATGTATGTATATATAAAGTAAAGAAATCAGAACAATATAACTAAATACCCAATTACTTGCTTCAGCCCTCGGCTGGTGTCTAAACATGTAGCCAGTTTATTTTGTTAGGTAATTACCATTTAATGTTAATAGGATACATGAGGCATAGAAAACCCTGACATCACCTCCTCATAGTATAAGTAATGAAGGTCCCAAGAAATAACAAGTCAACCTGATAAGTATATCTAGTGAGGGAGTTCCAAGGTAATAACCATGGTAACATAAATCTCACAGATCATAAACTTGGAAGTATCTGAGTCTAGCTAAGGGGTAAGAGTATAATCCAATGAGCATAATCCTATGCGTTCAACAATAAGAAACCTACCTAGTCCAAGATGATAGACCAAGGTAAAACAGGGCTAAGAAAGTTGAGAAGAGAAATGGGTAGGGTTTGTCCGAGCTTGAAGGCTTAAATGGAGAGAATAGGAGGGGGGTGAGGTGCCCTTTTATAAGAGAGGAAAGGCACTCTTTTAGAAACTCTCAAAAATATTAATTTATAATAAAACCAAACCCTACAAAAAAACCTATAAATTGTCCCAAATTAGAAGAATATATGAGATAGGGTTGTAATATCATTATACAATAAATTTTGGACTAATTATTTTATCAATTTAAACCTTATCTTTTTTAATTTACACTTAGTTATTCTATTAAATTTTAATTTTGTTAATATCATTCTAAATGATTAATTGTTATAAATATATATATATATAGTGTTAATCAGCCATAAATATGTATTTTATGATTGTTTATATCTTATAAGTATCACTTTTCAATTTTCAATATTTTTTATGAGTTTTAAAAAATTTAATAAAATGTTATTTTTATAAAATATCAATAGTGTCGATTTTGACACTATTCATTTATTTGATTTTAAATAAAATCCTCAAAAAAGATAAATTCAAAAAATATATTTAATACACTAATAACATTCCATATTCACCTATAAAATTAGTGGATCACTTCAATGAGTTTATATGATATTTATTTTAATATTTTTAAAACCATTTATTTGATATTTCTATTAACAAAATAATTTTTATATCACTATTGTATCATCATTAATAATAATTAATTAATATCTAAAAATTATAAATAAATTTACATTATGTAGTTAATTTAATTATATTTCTATTTAATTTTTACTTTCAATGATTTATGAAGTTTATCACTAAATTAAAATTATTACACTTATAAGATATCAGAGAGTGACATGTTGTCACCTTCTTTGGTTTTAAAAACAATTACATCATTTTCATGAAAAAAATTCCATGAAATGTATCTATTCCGACCCTTAGGTGATATGGGTCTACTTTTATTCATCCAATAGAATTTTGGCAGGTGTTAGGGTAATTTTATAATATTATATTTACCCTTAATTACTCGATTTACCTTTAACTATGGTGATAAAAATAATTACCAAAGTTACTATTCATAATGCACAAAAAATAAAAGTACCCCATTAAAAAAATTTAGAAGAACTAATTCCAAACATGGAATCCATTTTCCAAAATTCAAAACACTTAATTTTTAGTAATTAATTTAAAATTAATCCTGTTGTTGAGAAAATGGGTTTTAAAAGTTAAAACATTGAAAAAGATTGAAATGTTTTTACCCATGAATTCAATGTAAAATTAATGATAATGAGATAAATTATATTAAATAGGAAAAATAAATTCTATTGATATTTTAAAACAATTCAATATTATAATTTAACCACATAAATTATCTCAGTGAAAGAAGTTGTTTTTTGTTAAAATTCATCGTATTTTTACTATTCATCAAAATATGAATGTTATCAGAAAAATATAACAAATTTATCGAAAGAAAGTTTTTATATCATGTTTATAACTAAGAAGTTTATTTTTTCAAATTTAACTTATAAATGTGACAAAAAATAGATTTAAAATGGTTGCGCTATCAAAAGGCGACAAAATAGCATTTTTTGACAAATTCTTTTTTTATCTGAAAAAATGAACTTGTCCTTATATCATGTCAAGAAAAATAAAAATAAAATTATGGCTAATACTATTCACAATGGCTAGTTTATATCCCGTCAAATAATAATATTTTAATAGTATATTGTTGTTTAGTGAAACTCGGTATTGCGTACAACATAAGCTGTTGAGGAAGGTCGCTCTTCTGTGTAACGCAAGACATGTTAGTATTACGTGTAGTGCTAGATTCATTTTTTGTTGTATATAATATAATCAAAAATTATTTCATTTATACATTGAAAAAAATCTATATTTGGTGTTTCATGAAATTAATTCTATCAAAAGAACCTGTAAGTGTGTGCAACACAAGGCATGAATTGTGTTGCATATACTTCAAGCTAATACGGTGTTGCGTATAACACAAGCTAATATTGGAGTAGTGTACAATACAAGAAATCAATGAAATTGAATAGAATATATCTCATAAAATATTGGGGTGTTACATTTGGAGGCCCTTGGAATGGGAGACTTCTGATGGCGGTCACTATTGGGTTTCAATAAAGACATCCATAGGTAGTGAGAGGGCTTTAAAAAATTATCACACCATCCCCCACCCTATATAACATCATGCTCTGCCTTGAGAAACCCTACAATGCTCATCCCCTCCCTCACTGCCCCACCTCTGTCACACCGCCTCCACCTCTGACTCTCCATTGTTGCTCATCCTCTCCCTCACCACACCCAACTCTACCTCAATCTCACCTATTTCACCCTTCCTCTCCCTCATCGCACTGCATCTGGCTATCCTTCATCCCCCGTCCTCTCCCTCACCACACCCACCTCCACCTATGGCTCATCTCTGCCTCATCCTCTCCCTCACTGTAGGCTCTGGCACCCTATCCCTCCTTGACTCCCCTCCTCACTTCTACCTCCGCCTCCCTCTCCCCAACTCCCTCTACTTGCACCTGGCCCATTTCCACAACCAACCCAGAGCCACACACCACCCATCCACCCTCACCACTATTGCTCCCCGTGTCTCTATGGCCCTCTGACTCCACCTCTACATTCACTTGGATCCAGATTTGTCTCGCTAGCAGGTAATCCCTGATTTCAGTTATTGGGTTTTGATTTTGGGAACTTCCATCACAAATTGGCACTTCCATCCAAAATTGAATTTGGTAACTTCAATCACAAATTGGTTTTTTCCACTTCCTTCACAAATTATATTTGTTGATTTATTGGGAGGCATTATCTCAGTTGCTAAGGTTGGTAGTCCAAATTGGTATTTGATGAATTTTTTCATGTGCCACATGCCCATAAAGGTTATTATATTTTGTTTCATTATTGTGATTTAGCATTTTTCATTCTATAGTTATAGTTGATTTATATGTTTTTATTATAGTGTATCAAAATTTATGCATTATGATATTAGTGGATCATAGATTCCTTATTTTCCATGTTGTCTTGATATGTTTTATTATACCCATTAAAATATGTTTTGTTTCTTGACTGATGACTCCCCCACCAATCCGATCAAATGAGTGAAGTAATCCCATTATATATGGACCATGACCAATCCAAATATATAATATGAAGAACAATATATTGATGGGAACCAATTATCATGTTTACTGGAGGAGAATATGATAAGTGTGTAAGGGAAGAGGAGCCATCAAAACACCCAACCAGTTTAACATCAAAATTAGGAAACTTAGAGTGAAAATAGATTAATAACAAGAAAGATATATTCAAATATAAGTGGATATATCATTGGAAATATCCACTTTAAAAAAACATTTAGTTTTATCAATTAAATAGTGTAAATATATTCCAATGGATGAAAACATAGGAAAAAACAAAATGAAATTTCAATAAAAGAAATATAGGTTATCATAATTTATAAAATATTTCTTTTTATAATGGGGACTCTCACCTTTATATGATTTAACATCTAATCATTTTAATATGAGGTTTAGTGACCTTTATCACCTCCTCCTATTTCTTTGACCAGCATCCACGTGACTTTTTTGTTAAGGTTTTACCTTATTTAGTTATGAAACATACATTAAGACTAAATTTTTCTAATGGGTGTGTGAATGTAAGAAAAATTTTGACCTTACCCCCTTAATGGAATCTTTATTAGATATATTGGATCAACCATATTAAATAATCATTCTTATTATAGAATCATTAGCAGGGAACTAGAGTCTTTGGATAAAGGATTTATGATAGATATAATATATTTTAGAAAAATTCTGTATAGTTTATTATATTTGGATTCATAATAGAGGCATTAATTATGTATATTTTAATTATTATATATTATTAATTAAATATACTTATCATAAGTAGCGGTAGGTATTTCATAAGCATCATGGGTAACAATATGTGTTTCTCATCTACTATAATTAAATTATAATTGGTGATATTGACACTTCATAGTTGGAAATATGCAGTTTTCATTTCATGAAAACATATTGTCCATCATGTCATATATATGATAGGATGTAATCAAATGTGATAATCCCACCAACTCAATCATTTCATGAGATATGTAGCTTTCATAAAATATAATTCACTTCATGGATGCTATAGAGTAATATCTCCCCCAAAAAACCATTTTGGATTGGTGGCGATATAGATATTGAAATTGATGATAAAATTTTATTTCAATGCATATGGAATTCATAAATGATGATTGATATCCCTATGTTGATTTTTGTTACCACAACCCATCAATATGTTGGAATTAAAGCTAGCATTATCCATCTTTGTTAATAAGATGTATCCATTATGTTCCATTGTTGAATGTCAATCAGTGGCATGGGATCATTATTGTCAATGTTATATATTTTCTTTGATTTTTTTGTGTGTTATAGATTGAAATATCATCTTGTGACTTGTTTCTACATTCATATCATTACGTACCCATGATACTAATTGGTGATGATATCACAATGTGCTCAAATAGAGTCTTCATCTAATTAAAACAACCAATTTAATAGAAATTATGATTGTAAGTTATTTATTACACAACTATTAATGGTGGATATGGTATTCATTATATAACTATTTAGTGTATATATTAGGTGACTGTTAATAAGACAATAAAATAAATTGTTTACTATATTATATAGAGGATTTGGAACATATAAATTAATGTTATTAATCATAAAATTATAATGTAATCTAATGTGTCCTTCTCAAAACGATAGAAAATATTAATTGTTTTGATAACACCTCTCAAGTGGATGTACTTTTCTTATTAACAAACTTGGAAAATGTGTTTCTGTTACTTAATTAGACTTCTACTGAATCTTATATGAAAATTATGTGAAACTAATTTTAGGAATAAACCAATATATAGGCTGTATTTGGTAGTAATTATTAAAAACATCTTAAAGTACATATCCATTTTGATAAAATTTATTGAAAAAGTGTTTTAAAATTTCATGAAAATGTGTTTCTTGAAAAACAATTCAAGATAATTTATTTATTTATATATTATAATCAAGACAAAATGTTGTCTGTATATTTACTTATCCTTTAACTGTATATTTTGATTTCCTTACCTATTAAAAAGTGTAACAAAAAAAATCCTCATTTCGTAAAAAAAATATCTTAGTTGAGTTTTGTTTTATATATTCATTTCATCAAAATTTTAATTCAAATAAAAATATTTTTTTTATAAAGACACGTTTTATAATCTTCTCAAAAAAATATTTAGTCAAGTAAAGAAGAAGACTTTTAAAAATAAAATGAATAATTAATTAAACATATATCAATGATCATGTCATTTGTGAATTGTTTTCTATTTTGGATGAGTATGAATTTATGTCCATATGAAATTGGTTAGTATTTATATAAAATGTTTTTTGTGATATGAAATTCTAAAAATGCATACAATATGATGTCTTGTGTAAACATTGCTGCTTTTTGTACAGATAAACATATGGATAAGAGTTGGATTGATCTTCCAAATAGGACATCTAGAGAATATTTTTAAGGCATTATGAAATTTTTTTATTTAACTAGAGGATTTAAATGAGAAAATATCTGATTTCCACACAGAAAATGTTAAAATAGATATCAATTCATATGATATACCGTGAGAGAGCACATTTTCTTCATTGGGTTTTTGAAAAATTATAAGAGTTGGACTCCTCATAGAAAAAATTATATTCATTATCACCATATAGAAACTATTGATATGGATATTGATGAGAGGAAGACTAATCCTATTTATGAAATTCTTACTGAAATGGCATGTGGGCTAGCTTATGAAGGCATTAACATCTAGAATGTTAAGACTGGTAGGATCAATTCATGCTATGGTGTAGATCATGATTTATTGATGTTTTATGAAATACTTGATGAAGAAAAAATAGAATTACATTTTGGGTGTACTACATACAGTAAATTTCCTTTTAACATATAATTTTTTTACTTGAAGACTTTGAATCAGTGGTTAGATACATCATTCGAAATGTTGTTGGTGCGATTGAAAAAAGAACATCCTGATGATACTATGATTACTGAGTCATATTACCAAGATCATAAGTTTAATGAGAACTTAGGTTTCACATATGAGACTATAGATGCATGTGTAAACAACTGTACTCTATATAGAAATGAAAATGTGAATTTAAATAATTGTACGATTTGTTACTCTTCCTGGTGAAAGGATAACATGGGAAATCAAACTAATCAATGTTAGATTGCGAAATAGGGGGAAACTATTTCCATAACGTAAATGTGTTACTTTCTACTGAATCTAAGGTTGAAAATATTATTTATCTCATCCAAAGTTTCTCAATTAATGAGATGTAATGTGGAAATAAATAAAAAAATTGATATGCTAACTCACCCGGTAGTCACTCTTGCTTGAAACAATTTCGATCAAAGACACCCTGACATTGTGAAACATAGTGAAAATGTCCGATTGAGATAGGAAGTAGATGGTTTCAATCCATTCAGGTCTATGGTTGGTACAACTCATATCCCCTGGTCTATAGTTTTTGTTTTGTATAATCTTCTTCTATGGCTTTGTATGAAACAATAATTTCTATTTATTTCCACTCTTATTGATGGACTTGAATGTCCAGGGTATATGATTGATTTTTAACTTCTTCCATTAATTGATGAGTTGAATTAATTTTGGGGTGATGGTGTGATGACCTACAATAGTGAGATGAATGAAATATTCAAATTATTGTGAATAATCATTGAATTCCCAGCTTATGCAAAATTTTCAAGTTGGAGTACAAAAGTGGAATTTTCTTTACCTTCTTGAAATAAAAGTAGAAAATTATACATGGAATAAGCATTGTAAAAAGTGGACATATATTGTCCATAGACATTTTATTCCCCCTCAAAACAGGCTCAGAAAGGACAGAGTGGCATTTGATGGTTCTAGAGA
Organism: Viscum album; assembly: GCA_963277665.1. Classification (NCBI taxonomy): domain Eukaryota; kingdom Viridiplantae; phylum Streptophyta; class Magnoliopsida; order Santalales; family Viscaceae; genus Viscum; species Viscum album. The sequence continues at coordinate 1,716,610,120 of OY728136.1, forward strand.
ATTTATGACAGCACAAAATGTCATCATAGGAGTAGAAATTTTATCATAGATTGTGGAAGAAAACATCCACATGGTATATTAATTTTAGGATTTGGTGTCTCATCCATTACCCAATATTCATGGTGCAGTTAGGTAATGCAGTCAAAATTGGATGAAGAATTTTTTTTTAATCTCCACTACTAGAAAAATAACATTCTAAGGCATAATATAGATTTCATACACATTGAAATAATGTTTTTGATAATATATTATGGACCATTTTTGGTGTTAGTGGAAAATCAAAGGACTATGTCAATTCACTATGTGATTTAGATGAAATGGGTTTAAGGAAACAATTACATTTACAGTTGGGTGAGGGAAACAAGGAATACATGCCTACTACATAGAATATGATGAGGAAAAAAGAGATCGATATATTTCTTTCCATTTTGTAGATCCTCAAGGTTCTTGATGGTTACTTTTCTAATATTTCCATGTTTGTGAATGTGATGAGTAGGGAATTGCAAGGGTTGAAAAGTCATGACAATCACATACTACTTTAGTAGTTGATTCCAATATCAATTTTTGATTGTTTATCACCCAATGGTGTTCAATAGTTGATTGAGATGAGTAATTTTTTTAGAATTTTTTAATAAATCCAAGAAAGGATGATTTGAAAATTTTGTAGGATAGAATTGTACATGTGTTTCTTGTTACTTTGAGAAACTATTTCCACCATATTTTTTCAATGTTATGGTTCACTTGACAGTGCACTTAACCGATGAAGTAATGACTATTGGTCTAATTCAATTTAGGTGTATGTATCCTATTGAGAAATATCTGAATAAATTGAAACAATTCGTATGTAACACAGCTCATCCGGATCCATCAATAACCAAAGGTTATTTGATGGATGAGTGTACTACTTTTTTTGTAGAATATCATAAGAATGTTGAAAAAAATTACACAATACCTCTAAGATTAATGATACTCTAGTTAGAGTAGGAACAATATCTAATATGGAAAACATCATGTGGATACATCCTCATAGATATATATTGTTCAATAATCCATTAGTTGCACCATTGATGCAGTAAGTGTCCTATCACTTTTTTTTATAACTTTTACATGTTCTATTTATATATATAAAGATGATCATTTAAACATGTCGAAATAAATTACTGGAAATACATTAATGATTTAAAATAAAAGATGTCTCATGTGAGTGATTATCAAATTCAACAGTCCCATTATGTATCATTTCATGTTTGGTTCAAGGATTTGGTATGTATAAATGTATTTTCCTTATGATTGAAGTATAATAATAATTTCTTTCTGAATAACTTATTACTGAAATATGTGAAATATATAGGTCCATAACCTATGTGATTTAGTTGGCCCAACCCTAATTGAAGAAATCAACCAACTAGTTGAGGGTCTATATGTAACAGGTTCTCACAAAGCTTTAGATGTAATGGATTTTTCTTTCACTTTAAATATGTCAATGAAAAATGAGTAGCACAAAACAGTGGAATTAGTTGTCCATCTATTGATTCTGGTTATTACTATGGTCAATTGAAATCTATAATTGAAGTTATATACATGAATGGGTTGAAATACATATTGTTAAAGTTTGATTATGTTGATCCTGTCTTTGGAAGTGAAGTCGATCAATATTAGTTTACATTGGTGAATTTTTACAAAATGTTATATAGAGATGAATGAGTTAGTAAAGAGCCTTTCATTTTTTTCATCACAAGAAGAACATGTTTTATTCATTACCTTGCTATCTAATCCTAATTGGAAAGTTTCAATGAAAATATCAAGGTGAGGAGTTTTTTTAATTGAATGAGATGAACTTGAGACTGTTTTCTTTTGTTTCACAACAACTTGATCAACACACCATAGTTTAACATGAAGAAGATATTAATTGTGTTAGAGAGAACATTGAAGGGGAAACAGTTGATTTACTTGTTTAATAAAAGGTATGATTGTTTTCAGATGTTTTAGTGCTTCCCTTGTTTTTCTCACCAATATATATTTGATCAAAACATTTATTTCTTGGAATAACTTTTACTAATTATTCATTTTATTCATTCATGATTTTTTTAAATATTGGTAATTGTTTTCCTTTTGTTGGTATTGTTTGGAACTCAGGATGGTCTTTTGGTTGGGTCCAACCATTGATGTTGATTTTCCCATATTAATATAAATGTGTCCCCCTGTTGCAGAAACATAGGCTATGTAGAAGGTTAAAGTAAGACATTCCTTGAACAACACATTATGTAAACAAATTAACATAATGTCACATTGCAATCCAAATTATGATAAAAAATATAAAAATGGTTATTAGAGAACACCAAATTATGTTATCATATAATTTATTTTAAATTAGGGAAAACCCATGTTTTAAGTTTATAAAACATGTTCTTAATACAATTAATCAAATATGATGATATACTAAATAAGTAGTATGCAAAAAAACATGTGGGATTTATGAGATCAATATGTTCTATAACCCCAGTCAACAGCTGCAATCCAAAGTAGAATCCAATCAAACCATGGTAGGTTAAATATACATAAAATTCATGAACATAACATACCTATAATGTAAAAAACATGAAATCATTATTTTCATTGATTTACTAGGTAATCTAAAGTGAAAATTATCCAAGATCATATCTTGAGGATTCACATACACATTATGTTGTGTAATTTCTTTCACTATGATATGATGGAGGGTGCACTGAGATAAGATAGTTTCTATATTCTTTTTAGGAAACTAAATATCATTAAACACTATTATAAATATTTCCCACTAATAGGCAGTTCATAACACTCCTAATTTAATGGAGAGAATCAGAAATAATATCATCTATTTTTTCTAATTGGATATTTCATCATTGAACAATTAAATGAATGTGTGCATGAAAAAAAATACCATCACATGGATTAGTTACTGAATGAAATTTTATTGTGTGTTATGGATATGCTAGCCAATGTAAATCATGAATCTAGGTTTCTCACATGAAATAATGTTTTGTTGGTAGCAATGTATATGTTCAATTTCTTTTTTGTGAATCATGTGACCCAAATGTTGTTTGCTTTTTCACCATAGCATCAACCTTATTTATTTAATTTAAAACACCATTATATGTATTTCCCATTTCATCATATAATAAATTAATATCTATTAATATGTTTAGTGAAGAAAGGATAGGGTATCGAAATATTCGTAAACATACCTCAATTCCCTAAAATAGCTCCAGAAAACACAAATTAATGTGCAATATTCTTCCAAGAACTTTCAAAAATGAACTTCACCTTAACTAAATTACAATGACCAACATTACACATCAAATAAATGCTCCAAGTGTTGTACCTTTATTTTCACAACATGAATACAACAATATGTAATCTCCTCAATCACCCACCCTTATACAACTCCACCATATAACCCTATGACATAACTCACACACTAAAATCTTCCTTATTAATTACATGATTCAAGGGGACTAGATATTGAAAAAACTCATTCACTCCCTTCACTATATAGATGCAAATAATTTTCCAACATAGCTTTCCAAATTCATTGATCAATCACATGTTTTGAAAAATCACTAAACTCTGCATCTTCTACAAAAGTATAGACTAGTAATCTCATAAAAAATTACAACCTGCGTCCAACCCTATCATATAATTATGACTATATAACCCTTCATGAAAATTACAAAAAAAAACCCAAATTCTAATTATCTATATGCTAATCATCCCTACCATACCCCCATGTAGAATGAAACATCATAACAAACCACCTATACACCTTGAACCTATATATACCAGTGAAAGTGGATAGAAACTCATGAAGATTGGACTCCAAAAAACTAAACTAAAATCTCATAACCTCTTCATCACTCTTTAACTCCACCAAATAATACCACCAATTAAACAAAATGTATAGCTGTCCTATATTTATGCCTCTCTTTATGAATGTACATTGACATCGTATTTTATTTTAAAGCATGTATATTCCACTTATCGAGTATATGATAGGGATGATATTTAATTGTTTATAGTGGAAATAAACACTCAACATATTTTACTTTCATGCATATACATCTTAATTATTAAAAATGCTTTCTATGACTATAGAAATGTCAGAGGAACAAGCACTAGACCCACATCATTCTGCAAAGCCCTCTACGTCTGAGGGTTGAGGTATGCATAGTGGTAAATGTGTTTATTTTTTAATTATGAATTTAACATATATACACACATATGTAAAATTATATAGTAAATTTTTTTCAATAGGATAATACTCTATCTATTCTTATTCTCATAAGAGAGGCCCTGGTCATGGTATTTCGTCTTGGAATTCCGACACGACCCTTGATGTATCATTTGACGAGAGATACCATCCTATGGGATTGGGTACCCCTATATTTATTCACACATTAGATCATATCATACGCAACCCACACATGTTTTCATTGACTACATGGGAATGGGAATCATTCCCCAAGGATACATTATTTCAATTATCAAGGGAAGTTCAGGTAAGAGTATTATTTTATTTTCGCGACTATGTTTAAAAAATACTAACATGTGATAATTTTTTTCTTCAATAGAATAATCTAAGTGTGTGATTAATGAGTTTTGGATAGTGTTTATGTCCAAATGTTGTTAAATGTGTAAAGATAATTAAGCGAGAATCAAGAGGGACAACTAGTTACCAAATTTGGGTGCCCCAGACATTCTGTATAATGTCCCGAGAGGGGCTCTCCCATCTCAGTGACCTGAGTTGTTTCATATTGGTCTATTGATGCTGAAATGGTGAGTCTATATATTTTAGTTTATATATTTCAAATAATTTGTACCATTTTACATATTTGATATTTGAATTTATTGAATCTTAGAGGTGGTAGAATGTCATTCTGGAAATAGTGCGTTGTAGGGACCACCTCAGAGGCTTGGGACACATCATGTGTCCCAGATTTGACATGATGTATTTATTATTCATTTTTTAAATTTTATTATTTAATATGGTTTTGTATTTTTATTTTTATCTTATTAATATATAGTTATAGAAGCTCGGTGCACCGACATGTGAAATGTCAGTGTGGATGACAACTCATGATCGAAATGATCCGGAGCTTCCATCTATTATAGTAAGTTCTTGTACTAATTTTAAATTATTACATACATATACATTTAAATATATATTTATATATATATACATATTACATTGGATCAATTTTAGGTTGATTTAGCATAGTTTCTATAGGACCAATGAAAAATTTTTATACGAAGGGATGAAATATTCAATCGCATTATTGTTCATTGTGGACATGGCTACAGTTTGACCTATGAAAAATGGATTACTTATTTTTTAATATCATGCACGGCGGATATGGATCTTTTTACTTCTGGGATGATATAGAAGAAGGAAAATTTGGAGGCATGAGTGCATGCTTTTGAGTATTTAAATGTGTAGCTGGTAGCTGAGCTTAGAGAACTACGAGAATATGTGCATGAGGGTGATAGTGAAAGTGATCCTATGATGTAGGTTTATAATGAATTTATTTATTTATTTTTTATGAAATTAGTTAATATTATCTTTATATTTTTAATTTTTTGTAGGCCCCTTCCACATCAGATGGTTGTAGCAGCCATGTCCCCAGATGACGTACCGTATTCAAGAGCTGTGTTTTGTTTTTTCATTTTTGTTTCTCATAAAAATTGACTGTCTCACTTTGTTTTTTTTGTATATTTTTGGGTTAAAACTACATTTTTCCATTTATATGGTCCTATTTTTTCATATTTAACTTTTTGTATCCATTAGACATTCATAGTTTCCTGCTATGTCACCTAAACTAGTAGGGTGGTACAAACAAACTAGATAATATTCTCACTAAGCCCCACATTCATCATCCCTGCCCTTTTATAATAGTATTTCCTTCACTTATTCTCCCATGTAGGACCCCCTGACAAATATATGTTGTCAAAATGTATGCCCCATTCTAAAAGACCAACCTCCACCTTCCACCCAGTCCGCTTCTCAAGATGCAGTATTATTTCATGGTCTGTATATTTTTAATTTTCTATCCTATATTTTCCGATCCTACCTATCTTATAGTATGTAGTTGTTAGTGTGTTCATGTGTCATGTTGATTTTGCCTATATTTATCACTTTTTTCTGTCTATATGATCATCCTGTATGTATGTCTTTCTCTCTATGCTTGTTTGTAGGAGTGTGTGTCTATATATCATCATGTTTTTTAATCTATATATCTATCCATTTTACAACAAACCCATCTATATATTTATCCATTTATTTTTTTTTCATCACACTGTGTATGTTTAATGATCAATCTGTTCACAAGAGGGTTTATCCATAGGTTTTTTTCTTTCATTGTCAGTCTAAATGCCTTTATAATGACATGTCTATCCATCCATCCATGTGATTTTCATTGGTCTATTTTTCTATCATCATTATTTCTATTTTTATATCAATCCATTTTTCATTTTTTTGTGTGTACTTATTATTTTTTCTCTATTCATTCAATTTTTTAACAGTGTATGTGTGTATTTTTTTAACACATCTATGTGTCTATCTTCCTTTTCTATTCAATATTTTTTTTGCAAGTTGTATTCAATTGTTTATTAGTTCCTTGGACCATTTATCCATCCATCTGCTTTTCCATCCATCTTTCTATCTGTATGGTTTTCCATCCATCCATTCATTTCTTTAGTAATGCGGGTGAAATTAATAGTCCTAGGAGATGTCATTTGACCCTCCATTAGGTATCTAAGAGGACTTTGGTACTAGTAATTTTGAATGCTTCCTATGCTTCTCATCATTGGACAGATCCTCTCCTCAACATCATTTGATGGATCAGTGTAGAACAACTTTTTGACTCATTATATCATAGATTTTTTACTTTCTATGAAGCAGATTGTCATGGATGATCTAATGATTTGGGAACATTGGGGGTTATTGGTATTTTATGTGGATTCCTAGTAACCCTCTCCCTTTGTGAAGGGTCGATCCCCTAGTGACCTTGATATCACTACTCAGTAGTATTACCTAAGGGTATGATGATATCCAGGAGTAGGAAAGCTAAGTTCTTAGCCCTATAAAATCACTAGTTGAATGAAGCTTGCACACAATATTACCTGTTTTATGGTCCATCATCATCTAAAATCGCCACAACACATTAAAATGTTTCTCCTTAACAATATCTGTAAATATTTCTATCACTTTGAATGGCCCCAAAATATGAATAGAACCTTCCCAATATAGACATGTAGTAAGAATTAGTGCATCTTCACCAACAATTTATTCAAGAGACTTATAAGATCCTATTATATTAGCATTGTTTACATGATAAATGAACATGGATTGAAACTGTTGTGGGAGTCATAGATCAGGAGTAGGTAGTTTCATGATTACGTCACCCATAATCTTATAAGATGAATTGGTGGAGGAATGTCTGGATTGACATCCTAACCCCATTCTAAATAATAACCCTATTCCAACTCTATATAGAATGTTCCTTGAGACACATCATTTTTCCTTAAAGCGAACCCCATTGAATGTTTATATGTTTTATTAATCCCATAAGGACCTTGAATGATATCTATTAATGTCCCAATGTTAGCCTTGATTTGTCGATGGGGTTCCTTCCTCGTGGATTTCATGACTTCCTTTAACAATTCATGCACTAATGAGGTTGTTCACCAAAGATCTCCCTACATATCCTTTGTGAAGGTGGGATTTTCATACATGGCACCATAGATTGGTTCCTCGTAGACCCAGTTTTCATCCCATAATTTGATTCTTAATTTATGTTCTATAAGGTGGAATGTATTTTTCTATGTCATCTAGGGGATCAATAGTTATGGGATCAAGTTTATGTTATAGATGTACATCAAGGATATCTTGATGGATTCATAAATGGAGGCCACCTTTAGCTCTCACTTGAATTTAGTACATGTCCAATAGAGCTAATATGCATAAATCCATTGATTCCTGATTCCACCTCATAAGTTAAATATCTAATATTTTTCCATCATCGCAATTGATCAACAATTGAGTGGGAAATATGGATGTATATATGTGTGTTTGCAGCTCTGATATGTTTGTTTGACTGTCTAGGGAAGTTTTCTGGTGATGTAACACACATTCATGAGTGGATTACCCCAAATAGATTATGATAATATTTGAGGATATGTTGGATCTTATTAGGTTATTATAATCAAAAAATTGAAGGGGAAGGTTTATTCTAGGTCATTGGAAAATGATATACATCAATAGTCTATTCTATTATAGTTGAAGGATTGTGTGTTTCTCTCATAGTGAGTGTATCTGTGTGTGTGTCTATATTCCCATATATTTGTCCATTCACTCATTTGTCTATCACATTTTATGCAATCTCATCCACTAGTTCATTGGTCTATCTATTCCTTCATCCCTCATTCATAGGACTGTCTATCTATCCATATGTCTATACATTGGTTTGATCAACTATGTTGGTGTAGTTTCATTCGTCCATAATATTTACAATATGGAAAATGAAATCACCCATGGAAAAGTGTATCTATATATTCAAAAGACATTATATTTTCAACACTTCATCAAACAACAAGGTAGTTGTAAATTTATGCACAAATAGCTATCATTATTAGTCATATAGCACATGTCTTTTATAATATCTAGAGGAAAATTATGGTTTTGATTTATTTCATTTTATGTGCATATCATGACTCTTCCTCCTTAGATTACCCATCTGGTTTTTATATGATTTTTTTAATGTTAGCTTTGATGCATTGAATCACCCAACAATAGTCATATATTTATACTTATTTTTCTTGTTTAATATTTTTTTGTGTCTTATTGGTAGGTTGATTGTGGCTGATGATTGGAGATGAATTGAAGCTAGTTTGATTGTGATTTTGGTCAGGATATCTGATTTTAATCTGTTTTTTGTAGGCTATTTTTATTTGTTTTGGTTATGCATTTCACCTATTGGAATGTAGGTATTTTAAAAAACAAATTCAAGACTTGTGACCGCTTATGGAGGTCCCTATAGAATTTTGTTTGGAAACTATTAGCGACTACCAATGATAGTCGCTAAATCTATTTATCTCAAATTATTAGCGGCTACATAGAATGTCGCTAATATCCTTTCTAGAGACTGCAACCATGTCTGGGTTAGAAAACCCAATAGTGATTTTCTTTGGCAGTCGCTAATGCCCAATATCGACGGGGAAACTGAGACCGCCAAAGGGGACCAAGTAGCACTCCTTAAAGACTAATAGAAACCACTTTTGGTGGTCACTAATAATCCATTTTATAGTAATGATATCTTTATGAATATTAGAAACCAATTTTGTCATGGTAGATTTTACTGGGGGGCGTCGTGTCCTGCCCACATTGAGCGTCCTGTGAAGCGCCCAAGAAGAAGAAATAGGGGCATAGAGCAAGGCAGCAGACCAACACCTTCCCCATCTCACACTTTAATACTCGGCTACACTTTGCTACCCGGGGGACTGCAGGGGTATAAGTACCCTGCCTGGCCTTCTCAAACCAAACACTATGCCCCGGGTTCTAGGGACCAAACTGCAACTAAAAATTTATGATGGGATTCCTTTCAAATTTAATTTTCTTCAGGGACTGTGACCCCATCTCCCATGTGGAAACATTTTGGATTATTTACAAAAACATTTACCATTATCGGTTAGCATTTTGACCAAAACATACAATGTGATTAAAATTTCTTAATTGGTCATAATTAATTTAATTTAACATTAACGTCAAATTATTTTTATAGAATAGATGGGACTAGTATGTCCGATTTTTTTAACTCTCGAAATGAACAACGATCACCCTAATCCCAGAATGTTAGTGAAACAGTCAAATTGCATTGCAATTATAATATCCAATGTCACTCAACGTCATCTAAATCATAAATAAAATGAGTAATACTTATAGGGTCATGGAATGAAGAGCATTCACCATATATGATGAATGCACACATTTAAAATTATAATACTACTACATGATAACACTACCCCAAATATGGGAATGAGATGCGCTGACTTTTTACAGCGTTGAGCAGAAAGCACCGATAAAAGTTTCACCTTTATCAGTGCCATCTAAAATCACCGATACAGATAATTTTTATTAGCAATAAAAAAACACTGATAAAGATGAAGCCTTTAACAGCGTTTTTTAAATGATAAAGGGTATATTTATCAGTCCTATTCTTAGCACATATAATAGTTTTTGATAAAAAAATATTATTAATTTGTATAAAATTGTTATATTTATATAAAAATATAATGTTTATTTAAATGTATTAATAAAAAAACACTTGTTAAAAATTAATATTTTTTTAATAATTCAAATAGATATATAATGTTTTAAAAAAATTATAAGATTATAAATAAATAAATATATTTAAATAATTATAAAAGTATTAATTTGTTAAAATAATAAATATATTTATTACATTTATAATTATATATTTATAAATAAATATATAATTAAATTAATATATTTCTCCAAGGAATTTGTTCAATAAACATATATATTAAGAGATAATTGTTGGGGGAACCTCCTCCAATGGTGACCATGTAGTTTCTAATTAAATTGGGTGAAGACCGTGTGAATTAATTCATGCAAAGGCACGATTTTAACGCGGGTGAAAGAAGCATTTTTGTGGAGTTATGAATCTTAATGCAGACATTTTTCCTTATAAAAGGAGGCAGCTACAAGCCTTTTGGACACACCAACATCCACAAGACCAAGAGCAGAGCCCATTTGGTGCTCTTCTTTCATCAACGATCATTTTTTCTTTGCATTTGAGAGATATACATTTGAAATAACTTCCATTTTGGGGAAGTCTCTACAGTGTACTTCTTCATTTTAGTGGACCCCCCTTTCTGGACTAGGTCCCGTGGTTTTTTCCTTATTGGGTTTTCTACGTAAAAAATTCTTCTCTCAACCTTTATATTCTACTCATTTACTTTTGGGTCGCTGCACATCAAATTTTATTTGGAGGGAATGATTTTATTTTTCCGCTACACGTTCGATTTGGTTTTGTTTTCACGTTCGTTGCTTATTGTCTTTCCCGAAATCTAGTATAAAAGGAATTGGTTTTTATTTCATATTTATTATGGAAGAAAATTATAGTCGGATAATTTGTTGAATGGTACCAACTACCATATGTGGCGACAAAAATTGGATGATTTTCTTTTTGACAAGTGAATGCATCTTCTGGTGTTTAGTACCCAGAAGCTATAAAGGATGTTAGATGAAGAATGATAGTTCGAGCATGAGATGGTTTGTGGTTTCATTCACCAATGGGACGAGAGAATGTTATGAACAACATTGTTAACACCTCTCACGCCAGAGCTTTGTAGGAGATGCTCGAGACAACCTATACTTCCAAGACAAGAAACAATAAATTGTTTCTTCTCAAACAAATGATGAATTTTGGGTATAAAGAAGATAAGTCTATTACAGACTATTTGATTGAATATCAGGGAATTTTTGATTTGTTGTCTAGCATGTGTATCAATTTTGAAGAAGAGGTTTTAGCACTTTTGTTGCTTAACACTTTACCCAATTCTGTGAGGAATTTACCTGTTACTGTAACCGGTTCTAATCCTAATGGAGCATTGAAATTTAGTTTTGTTAAGTATGTAGTTTTAAATGAAGAGGCCAAGATACGTACATAGGAGAAACCCTATTCATAGCATCTTGTCACAGAGAACAGGGGAAGATGTCAAGACTAGAGACAGAGCAGTCGAGGTAATAGCAAAGGTAGAAGCAAATCCAGTTCAAAGAAAATACATTTTGAAAGTCACATTTATGGTAAGAAGGGACATGTTAAGACGTTTTGTTGTCATCAAAAAATACAAAAATAGAATTAAGGAAACATCGTAGATAATGAATGGCGATGAAGATGATCATGTCACCACCGCTATAGGGGGGGATCTTATTGTTGCTTAGGACTCCATTAATATCACTTATGATGATTCTTGTTGGGTTGTTGACAGTGGTGGATGTTTCTGTGTGAAATCTGACACATTCATGTCATGGGGTGTGGAATAAAAATTATTTACTAAGTTAAAATATTCTATAGTGGTTAAATAAGGTTCTCTCTAGAGAGGAGCATTCAACAATCAAGTTTTTCACTTTAAAATTAGATAATTAAGTGGTTATTGTTTTTGAAATGATTCATTATAAAAAAAACTAAAGGAAGAAATTATGTAAAAAATTGAAATCACATCGAAAAATCATGTGACTGAAAATAGTTATATGAATTGGGTGATCAGATAGAGGTTGAAATTTCAATTGAAATGTTCACATAGTTCTGATTAATTTAATCCTCTTCTGTTAAGCCCATTAAAGTGAGATTCAACAATTTCTTCCTCTCAAATCGTTGGTCAACGGTGTTGGTGAGAGTAAACCTAGATAGGATATTATTTTTTTTATACTCTCATTCATTTTGAGATTGAGTTGCAGAGAATATCATCAATTGATTTAGGCAATTCATGATCGGGACTTTTTTATCCTAGATAATCTTGAATATGCACTACAACTCTCACATGTACTAACGATCACCAAGTAATACACCACTAAGCCCTAATATATTCCATCGTATATAGATAAAAACCGAGTGTAGGAGGTAATTTTCATTAAACAAATCACTAATAACAAAAAAATATAAAATCAAACACAATAAGACAAGATAATATAACCTGTTATTATGAATTGAAACCAACATCACAAAATAGAGAAAACATTTTATAACATTAAGCGCATGAACTCAAACATTAAAAAATGGAAAACCTAACCTTCCCCAATCACTCATAAGATTTACCCCACCATGTTAAGGTAATTTAGAATAATGGAGAAGAATAATACGTTACAAAACTAAAAGAAATAGAAGATGTAAAAAAGAATAACAGAAAAAGTATCCTTCAAAATTGTTCCGCCAGATGATTAGCTTCGTTTCTCCCACTATATGGTCGAATAAAACCATGGTACCTTCTTATAGGATGTGGGAAATGAGGTTGGATAGATATCATTGAAATTTTAGATCATTTGTCATATTATTAAGGATGTTGTGTCCAAAATACTAGACCTTACTTTTTTAGGACTGCCAAACACTATTCTGCCAACCCTACATTGTATGGTTCAAGGGAGGCCTTAATGAAATAATTTATCCATAAAATTTAATGTAAAACTGACTTATAGAGTTTTATTTCTAACACATTAGAAAGCAACCCATTTGGTGGTTGCTTTCCCATGATATTACTCTTTAAATTAGGTTAGGTCCATTCTACTGGCCAAAATAAGTGTTCACATTGTTTGATTTTTTTTGGTTTGTAGGAGTTCAAATGGTATCATGGTCCAGAAGAATAAGTTGTATCCACGAAACATGGAATCCTAAAAAAATGAATCTCACAAATTGGATACATATTTTAAAAGTTATTTATGAAATACAGAGGTGAAAGAAAACTGTTAAATTTATAGAATTAACCTATTTTGACATTTATGCTCAGAATTCACAAAAAATCACAAAATGATACAGATAAGCTCACATTGATTAATTTCATGGGATTAAATCATTTGAAGCACCTGAATAATGGTGATGATATTATATCTATCAGTTCCTTACACTTAGAACTTGGACTCTTGGACAAATAAACATCAAAATAAAATCAATGAAAATTTAAAACACATATCCTTGGGATCCACCAATTTAACACCAAGAAAAAAAACATCATGCCTCATCAAAAACTATTCTTAAAAGTTATCCATTTAAAATCCTTCAATATATTTCCTCTCAATTTCTCCTTCCATTCACAGAAAACACTTACCGAACTTACATTATCTCTCATCACACAAATTTAAATTTTTTTAGCAATGTCTTTCTCATCCAAACTCATACAAGGGTCACCATAGGCTTGATAAATTACTAAATCTCCACCCGATATTATACAATGACATATGTTTATCATGAGGACTTTTCGTGGTTTTTCTGTGGCTTTAGTTGGTAGGATTTAGATGTGAAAGAATCAGAGGCTAAATGAGGAGGGCTTGGATGTTTTTTAAGAAAAATTGCATTATTCTAATTTTTACTCAAGTATGGTCTCCTCCTTAGTAGGATTTACAGGATCAATCCCTCATGGAAAAACAGGAAAATGTAGATAACCTGTTTAATCATACCCCCTTGACTAGGTCTCAAGATGACCTTGATTCCTCCCTAATTTTTGGACATGGCTCCATTCCTAAAGATCTTCCTCTAGTTCCCATATCACAGACTCATAAGGGTGAGTCTTCCTTGACCAATTGTATGGTTCGACCAGCTCCTGGAACCTAGCTAAATATCCCTCTTCCTTATCCTGTGTCTGACATTTCACCTGCATGTCTTCAGGACACATGCTCTTTTGAAAAGATAGAATACATTAGAGAGGTTATCTCTCCAACACCTGGTGTTGTTCCCTCTGAGAAATTGTCCAAAAACAATCCTTCATCTTCAATTGTCCAGTCTGTTGTTCCTGGTAACCAACCTGCCTTGTCTGCAGATTGTTCCATCACTGTTTCAATGCAGAATGCTCCCAATGTTGTGGTTTAAGTAAATCCATCAATCTACGAACCTTCTGAAACAGATCCATCATCTGATTCGGTGACCCTTCATCAAGGGATTTCTGTTTTGGATGGAAATCCCCATGTTTTGGTGGCTACTACAGTTTCAGACTTGGATCCTTTGAATCCAGTCTCAGTTATCAATCATGTATGTGTGTTGACTAATTCTGAAATTAAAGTAGGATGTAACACTTCCAATCCTGAGTCTTCTATGGCCATAATGGATAAAATCTATTCATCCAACAAATCCACTTCCCCTAGGAAAACTAGATGTCAAAGTGCTGGTAATAAAAAGAAAGGGGGGTCCAACCCAAAGAGTAAAAAATAATGCATATTATCTACTGGAATTGTCAGGGGATTGCAAACCTTGGAACCCTTAATGTTTTGAAGCATTTTATTTTTACCCATCATCGTATGCTGATTTCCATTGCTGAACCTAAAGTTAACTTTGCCCCTAAATTAACGCATCTGTGTAACCTTGGTTTCTCTTTCTTGGGTGCTTGTAACAATGGTTATGTGGACTCTCTTAGGATTTTCAATCACTCCTCTCTGCAAAATGTCAACATATTTAGTCTCTCTGCTCATGATTTATCATGCGATTACTACCTTGATAACACACAGATCTTCAATACCTTGGTTTATTCCAAAAATAATTACCTTGATCAAAGATCTATTTGGTAGGAGATTTCTGACAGTAGTACCAAGATTCAAGATCCCTGGGTATTGGTTGGGGACTTTAGTGCTATTTTTTCACCCTCTGAAAAAATTGGCCACTCCTTCTTCTCTATCTCCGCCAGAGAATTTAATGCTTCCATAGAAGGCAATAATCTCATTGAGATTAACCTTACTAGTGCTCAATTCACTTGGTACAGACATCACTACAATCACGTGGTGGCGAGTAAACTTGATAGAGCTTTCACTAATGAGTCTTCTCTTGATAAGTATAACCAGATCTTGTGTGCCACCATTACTAAACATGCTTCTGTTCATCATCTGATCTTAGCCAGCTTTCCTCAAAACTATCTGAAACCTTCCTTTCCTTTCAGATTTAATTTGGCCTGGTCTTCGGACTCGGACTGTGTCTCTCTTATCAATTCTTCCTGGACTAATATGGGAAATCACAATGATGCCTTTCCATGCACCACTAAGCTGAAAAACCATAAAAACATTCTCAAAAAGGGGTGCGTTGATAAAACTGCTTTAATTGACAAAGATATCCAAGATTTGGAAAAGGATTTGTCTCTCATTAAAAATAATAACACTTTGTCCAGTTTTAATTCTAACCCCCAGGATGAAATCGTCATCTCTACTAAATTGATCTCTCTTCTAAAAATTAATGATAACTTAAAGAAGAAAATTTTCAAAACTAAATGGCGCAATGATGGGGATAGAAACACCAAATTTTACAACTCTCTTCAACAGGTTAGGAAAGCTTGTAAGCCTCTCTCTTTCTTAAGAGTTGAGGGTAATGTCATTGATTCTGAGGAACAGATTTCTAATCATTTGTTTCCTACTTCATTGACATTTTCAATGGTCCTAACATCAACAAAGATATCCTACCAAACATTATTCCATGCATGGTTACTTCTGAGGATAAATGTCTACTCAACTGCATCCCCCTTGATTCTGAGATTAAGGACATTGTCTTTGGTCTAAATCCAGAGAGTGCCCCGGGTCCTGACGGTTTCAACAATGGTTTCTATAAAAAACATTAGGATGTCCTTCAAAATGATGTCTGTAATTTAGTTAAATCTTTATTTTAAAAAGGGGTTCTCCCCCATGCTCTCAACTCTTAATTCCTCACGTTAATTCCTAAAGATAATAATGCTGATGAAATTCACCTCTTCCTTCCCATTTCCCTCTAAAATTCTATATTTAAAATTATTACTAAGATCCTTGCTAATAGTATTTCTAATATTAGCAACAAAATTGTCTCCTGGAACCAGATTGGCTTCATTAAAGGCAAATCTATACAAGATTGTATTTGCCTCGCCTCAGAATCCACTAATTTATTGAACAAAAATACTAGAGGTGAGAATATTACTCTTAAGCTGGACATCACTAAGGGCTTCGATACGATGGACTGGATCTTCATTTTTAAGGTCCTCTCCAGTTTTGGATTCAATGATTCCTTTATCAATAAAATTAAAATAATCTTCAACTCAGCCAATATCTCTATTATTATTAATGGATCACCTAATGGATATTTCAAATGCTCTAAGGGTGTTAGACAGGGAGACCCGCTCTCTGCTTTCATTTTTTCTATCGCTGAAGACTATCTTAGTAGACTGCTCTCCCTCAGTGTTGATGGAGGCAGAATCAAACCAATCATTGCTTCTTGAAATCTTAATGCTCCCTTTCACCTACTCTATGCTGATGATATTATTTTCTTCCTTTAGGGAGATAAAAAAATGTTAATAACCATAAATACATCATTTCTCACTACGAGGAGGTTTCGGTCCAATGCATTAACTAGAAAAAATATTTCATCTACTTCGGTAAAAACTTCCCCTCTTATAGGAAAAATCATATCACCAATGTCTTAGTGGTTAAGGAAGGATCCCTCCCTTTTACTTATCTATGTGTCCCCCTTTTCTGGGGTCGACCCAAAGCTTGTTTTTTTCTTAGCATCGTTGATCAAATTCAAAAGCAATTTTCTTCCTGTAAAGGTAAATCCCTTTCAATGGCTGGGAGAATTTGCCTTGTTAAATATACTATTGTCCCTAAGCTAGTCTACTCCATGATGGTCTAAAAATGGCCTTTGGGGCTGATAAAAATATTAAATACAGCTATATGAAATTTCATCTGGAGTGGAAGCACTCTAAAAAGGAAATTGGTAATGGTCTCTTGGGCCACTTGCTGTAAACCTATTGAAAATGGAGGAATTGGTATTAAGAATCTGAAAATCTTTAATGAGGCCCTTCAGGCCAAACTCACATGGTCCCTCATTCATAATAACTCTCATTCCATGATATTTCTCAAAAAACAATTCCTTGATAATCTTAAGTCTGGTTCTTCTATTTACATGACTTCTTCTATATGGCCATTGATCAAAGCATCTTTTCACTCTATCTTGGAAAATTCTAGATGGCTTTTTAGTAATAATTTTTCTTTAAAATTATGGTTTTATAACTGGACTGGCTACCCTCTCATTTCTGATATGCCTAATACCTTTTCCCCTAATCCCCCAAACTACTCTATTAGGGAGATGATCAATTCCCCTGATTCTCAACTTCCGAATCCTATCAAGGGGATTGTGGATAATTATTATTTCACTTCCAACGAGGATCTCCTTGTTTTGGAACCTGCTCATAATGGACTGTTAGACTCTAAAATTTTTTATCGCTATCATTTCCCTAATGAGGATGAAAATTTTATTTGGGTGTCCAATTTCAATAATGCCTGGATCAAGCCTTCTCGTCTTACTCTTATGTGGCGTATTGCACATCAAAAAATTCCAACTGATGTTTGCCTGCAATCTTATGGATTTAATATTTCCTCTAAATGTAGATTATGAAATCAGCATTTTGTGGACATCAATCATCTTTTTTTATCTTGTGACACTGCTATGGATCTTTGGCATTACATCTTTGACCTTTTTCAATGCAGATGGATTTTAGATACATTTATTTTCTCTCAACTGAAAAGAATGTTGGAATTCCCAAGATCTCCCCAAATCAAGAATCTCTTTCTTTCTGCTGTTTTGGAGCTTCTGCATATACTATGGTATGGTAGAAATGATTCTTTTTTCAACAATAACTCATTTAATATTAATACAGGTAAAATGAGGATTTTGTTGGCTATAAAGGAAGTGACTACGATTGAAAAAGAATGTTGTGACAATTATGTCATAGATTTTTAAACCCTTCGCCGAATTGGTGTCAAAGGTATCTTCCCGAAGCCATGCTACACTATTGAAGTTTTCTGGCAGGAACCTACTCCTGGATGGATTGAGGTAAATGTGGACGGAGCTTCAAAGGGAAATCCTAGACTTGCTGGATGCGGAGGAATTTTCAGAAACCATCAGGACCGGATCCTCAGATGTTTCTTTGGAAGCTGCGGAAATGCTTCTGTGCTGGAGACAGAAATTCTTTCTACCATTCATGCCATCTCCTATGCAAATCATATCAACTAGAAAAATATCTGGATCGAGAGAAACTCCACTACTATTGTGCAAGCCATCTGGAAGGGTGATGTCTATCTTGCATGGTCTCTCACCCCCAGATGGATGGACTGCCTCGCTGCGCTCAATGACCTCAACTTTATTGACACTCATACCTATCAGGAGGCTAATATGATCACTGATGGTCTTTCCAACATGGGAGTCTCTCATGAGATCACTTGGAAGTATGAACTCCCGCCAGAGTTGATTCCTTATTTTATTAAGGACTCTAGAAAATTTCCCTCTTTCCATCTGTTGTAACTTGTTTGTGCCTCTTTCTATTTGAATAATGCTCTATGTTCTGGTCATTTGACCAGAACCCACTTTAAAAAAACATTAATAGAAGGTTGGATAGATAATCCTGGATTGAAATGTGGCTAACCTAACCGACTGTTCATAGCTTCTAATATATTCAAGGATTAAATGATCAATGTAGTCCATTACAAAAAGGATTCTTATGAAATAGTGTCCTTAAAACCAAAGAAATTCCTCACCCATTTTAAACCCAAGTACCTCAAATCCTTATGTTTTATCAGAAATAAATCAAATTATGGTTAAATCAAGCATTCAATAAGTGAGGTGAATGTAAAGAATATGAAATCAATGGTTCATGATCCTCACATTTAAGTGATTTAAATGATAAATACAATGAGATGTGTCATGGGATTCAAAAATTCCGAGTAACTTTCATGAAATTTATAAACATTTGAACACGAAATAAAGTCGTTTTCAGCATTCATTTAAGATTAGATTAATGCAATAAATTGTTTCACTCTTAGACATGGGTTTCAAAAATTATATTAACAATTATTTTAGCTCAAAATATTCATAAACACACAAAAATTTTAAAAACAATTTTTTTAACAGAAAGAAAAATAGTAAATGAAAATCCTAAACTATAAGGGTTCCCTCCCCCACACTTAAATGATGTAGTGTCCTAAATTCATTCAATTATATTTAATATTTAATTTTTGATGAATTGGTCCCAGATTCCCTTTAACAGGTGACCTAAGCCTGATGGTCCACAAATCCTCAAGCATATATTCTTGAAAACGAAATGCTATAGACAAGCAGCGAGGGCCTAGGGTGTGTTTGTGGGAAGACTATGACCTCATTAGAAGTGTGTATCATAGTGGAAGGAATTTAAATATATAATAAACAGTGGATGAAATATAATTAAATAGCGGAAGAAAACTGATGCAATAGATAAACAAGAATAGAAATAATTGTATCAATTGGAAAATTAATGATATAAAGTCATGTCACAAGAAAACTGGAAAACATGGATACAAGACAATATGAATTACAGGTTCCAAATGTTAAATGAAAACAAAGAGTACTCCAAGAATCCTAATATCCAACTCGGCCGTCTACTATCATGCTCCATCCTAAAAAAACAAGTAATCAAGTGTTTGAGGCCGTATGATTCCCTTTCTCAACACCTACAACTATGTAATCTAATCCGAGTACCAAACGGTGCCTGGATAGTGTATGAGATAAATCTCAGTGGGCCACCACCGATGGTGTATATAACTCTTGGCCCATGTAATGGAACATAGAAATGTGTAGGCAGGAATAAATAGAGTAAAGAATGAAATAGAATATAATTAAATACCCATGTAACTGCTTCAGCCCTCAGCTGGTGTCTGTATATGTAACCAGTTCATTTTAGTAAGTAATTACCATTTAATGTTAATAAGTCACAAGAGGCATAGCCAACACTGACATCACCTCATGATAGTATAATTAGTGAAGGTACAAATATGTTATAGGGAAACCTAACAAGGATATCCAGTGAGGGAGTTACAGGTTAATAACCAAGGTAATGTAAATTTCTTGGAACACTAACTTAGTGTTATCTGATTGTAGCTAAGGGGTAATATTGTAATCAATAGAGAGTAATCCAAGGCATTCCAAAATAAGGTGCCTACCCATTCCTAGGTGATCAACCAAGGTAAATTGGGGCTATGCAAGGATAGGGCCCTATGAGCTTTCACCATGGAACCTACTAGTCAACTATTGATCCAAGGAGTGTATCTGAGGTATCCTACAATAATGTGATGGACCCTATCGTAGTATACCAAGAATCTAATGAATATACAAGAACTGGAGTCTAGGTGGGTATCAACATAAGAAAACCACATCCTTGAACTGGAATGGGGTTCCCAATACCTAGGGTATTCTCCTCTCTAAATCCAAGGCATGATCAAGTTTGTCTATTCCTATTTGATATTATAATCATGTAATAATTCATTTTGGTCCAATTCTTGTCTTCCATTAGAGTGGATAGGTCAAGTAGAGTTGCAACCATTTATTTATTGGTCCAAGACATTTCTTCCATTAGGGTGTATATTCCAAGTAGCATTTCAACCATTTAATCAAGTTTTAATTAACCATTAAGGAATATTCAATTAGAGAGGTTCACTCTGCTACATTCCATTAACATGGAAAGGGGTTCGATATACACGTGACCCTTATTCAGTTTCATTTTTAATGCCATGTTATATTCTTAATATAATTTCCATTTCACATTTCAAATTTAATAATCATTTGGAAGAACTTACCTTAGGTGGGTCAAGTGGTGAGAATACATGGTACATGGCATTATGCAATTCTTTTCACTAATCATTCATTTAATATGGAAAGGATCACTTTTAATATGGTCAAGAAAAGGCACACCCGCATGGTGGGTGAAACATGCCGAAACACTAAAAACCCAAATGTGGAATAACCATTAACATGGGGTGGATTGAGTTGTGGGAGTGACCGCTAACAACTAATCACATATTTGAAAGATCATACACATACAATTATTACAAGAATAATCGTGGAATGTAAATTTAATAAATGACTCCCGGTGAAAACAACCGGCCCCACACGAACATTCTTAAAAGAATTAACTTTTGGGATAAGTTATAAACCACCCACTATAGGGTTGTATGATCCTTATCCTCTAGTATTGGTCCTTGATTTTCATCGTATTGGATTAGATCTATGAAAAGTTGAAAAAATCTCACATGATGATACCTAATTTAATATAAATAGTGAAGAAGAAATGCTAAAGAGGACTCGAGTACTTATCATTGCACATCCAATGTGATGAATAAAACATTGATTGGATGTTGAATGAAGAAGATATTTTGATCCCTATCTCTAGCCTTCAAAAAGCTCCAAAATGAGATTAAAATAGGTTAATCTGGGTTCTCGGATTAGGGATGAAGGAGGAGGATTAATAAATCATTAAGGGAAAAAATGGAAATTTGACCTGAAATTTAGCCTGGGCAAGGTTTGTCCACACAATTTGTCAAACCATGCAGAAATATTAAGTGAAGACTATACCAAAAAGGTTTTGCAGTACAGTTTGATCAAACTATGTGCAATCCATGCATGAGTAAATGGGAAAAGGGGGCACTCACACTGTTAGGTTACACAGCTATGCACCAACTGTGCGAGGTGGCTCTGTCTGAAAGAACACCATCAGTAAGGTTTTCCAAACCGTGTACCAAGACATTTCCCCCCAAATAGATGGGTTCTATGCTCCAAACAGTCCCTTGACATTCTCATAACCCTTACTAAATCATTATGCATCCATATTAGGTCCAAAGTAATGATTTAGACTGAAAAATTAAAGGATCCATACCTGAGTGAAAAACCAGATTCTTATAGACTTTCCCCCTTAAAAGAACATCCCCCCGAGTTCTCCTTCCAAGGGTAAAGAAACATTTTCAAATAACAAATCTGGAAATTGGACCTTTACATTTTATTCCCTCCCGCAAGACTCATTCTATACTCGAACGTGATTCCAGAACACCTATATGAGAGGGACAAACTTTCCTTAGAGAGATTTTGTTCTTCGGTCAATGATGCGAACTGGATACTCCTCAAAGGTAGCATAAAATTCTAACCAAACATCCTTGAGATTAGAAGTATGAGACATGTCAGCATGATATTGGCTATGTTGTGAGACATGAAAGATGTCATGCATGAAACGGTACCTCTAAGATAGTAACAACTGATAGGCTACCAGCTTGACTCTCTCTATAATTTCAAACAGATCGACGTAACGAGGCAACAACTTTCCCTGCATCCTTAACTGTCTATGCCCTAGCCTAGGAAATACCATAAATAAGAAATGATCCGCAACCTCATCCTAAATGGGTCATCGATGATGATAGGCATAATATTTTTGTCTAGTTTGATCAGTAGTCATATGATTTCTGATCAGCTAAACCTATTCTGAAGTCTCCTAAACAAGACGAGGACCTATAAGGGTTTCCTCACCTGCATCTAGCCTACACAAGGGTGAATGGAATGGCCTACCATATAAGGCCTCAAAAGGATCCATCTGAATCTTCTGCTAAAAACTATTATTATAAGAGGACTCGACAAGAGGGATAAGCTTCTCCCAAGAACATCCGAAATCAAGGACACATTCTTGGATAATATAATCTAGTACCTATATTTTCTGTTCCAATTTTCCTTCCATCTAAGAGGGAAAATATTTGCTTCGAATCACCTGAGTCCCTATAGATTTTTGCAACCCTTTCCAAAATTGTTAAGTGAAATGAGAATCCCTAT
Source organism: Viscum album (assembly GCA_963277665.1). Taxonomy (NCBI): domain Eukaryota; kingdom Viridiplantae; phylum Streptophyta; class Magnoliopsida; order Santalales; family Viscaceae; genus Viscum; species Viscum album. The sequence continues at coordinate 1,716,633,504 of OY728136.1, forward strand.
CAGGAAAGATATTATATGGAACCCCATGTAGACATATGATCTCTTAGACATAAACTCTTCCCAGTTAATCATATAAGAAAGTATCCCGAATTGTAATGAAGTGGGATGATTTTGTTAGTTGGTAAATGACTAACTAGACAGAATTACTACCCCTTAGAAACCTAGGTATGCTGACTATGAAATCCATAGAAACATATTTACATTTCCTTTCCTTGATTGGGACTGGCTGTAACAAGTCTGCAGGTCTCTAGTGCTCTACCTTCACCAACTGACAGGTGGAACACCTAGTGATGAAGCCTGCAATCTAACGTTTCATTCCAGGCCACAAATACTGGAATCACATATCTCAGTACATATTTGATATTCCTGGATGAACTTCCCACTAAGAAGCATGGGAATCTTTCATCAACTCCTCTATTATATCTAATGGTACCCAAATATGTCCATGTAGATGCAGGACATTGTCTTTATCTGTAGACCAATCAGAAGGTGGGTTATCTCTTGATATACTCTAATGGAGAACCAAACCATTAGGATATGAAAACTACCTACTCTTCACCTTCTCAAGGAGGTAAGAGTAACTATTGAGGAAGAGAGGTAAAGATTATATTTATTGTCATGAAGCTCTATATAATGTTTAGAAAAGACAGCCATTAAATTCCATTCATCATTGGCTTTCTGTATGGCTTGTGTTTGAGTTTTCCAACTCAGTGCATCAGTTACCACATTACCCTTTCCAGGTGTATAGTCAAGCCCAAAATCCAAGGACTGTAGATATTTGACACATATCCACTATCTGGGGATCAAGTCACACTGATAAATTATATACTTGTGGCTCTTGTGATCTGTATACACCACAAAGAGCTCACCCAATAGATAATGTCTCTAGCAACGTAAGGCATGGACAACTACTGCTAGCTCGAGGTCATGTGTTAGGTAATTTCCCTAGTGAGTTTTCAACTTCTAATATCTGCATGTAATGACATTGTCTTTCTACATAAACACTGATCCCAGGGAAATGTATGATGCATCAAAGAAGATGATATAACCTTTACCTAGTTCTGGAAGAATCAGAATAGGTACTGACACAAGCCTCCCTTTATACATCTGAAAAGATTTCTCACATGCTTTTGACCATGTGAACTTGCACCCTTCTTTGTATGACCTGAAAGAGGTGCAATAATACAATGAAAGTCTTGTATGAAACACCTGTAATATCTTTCAATTCCTATGAAAATTTTAATATCAAATATGTTTTCGGTATTCTTCTAGGAAACTGTATGACTAAAAATTTTAGGGTCAACAGATACACCTAATTCTAAAATTACATGTCCCAAATAAGTGAACCTTTTTTATCCAATTCCCCATACAGTAGCCCACCCCCTGAAGACCCCTCCAAACAATATCCCACATCCCTACACAGCCCCCCTGCAGTAGCCCACCCCCCTGAAGACCCCTCCCTCATAGACACTGGACACCCCCAACCTACATAAACCCCACTCCCCTGGACAGCCCCTCCCCCTAGACATCCCCCTGCAAATCCCACCCCCCTTGGATAGACCCTAGAACCCCACCCCCAGAAAGAATATGGACACCCCCCAGATAGACCATGGAAACCCCCCTGATCCTGGACACCCCCCCAGACAGACACTAGACACCCCCCGGACAGACCCTGGACACCCCCCAGACACCCCCCAGACCCTGAACACCCCCAGACCCTGGATAGATCTCCTTGGACAGGCCTTACCTCCACTCCCCTAAACAGCCACCCCACCCACCTGGATAGAGCCTAGACCCCCCCCCCAAACAGAACCTGGACACCCCCATACCCCCTAGACTCTAGAAACCCCCCAAACCCTGGAAAGATCTCCCATGGACAGCCCAAACCTCCACTCCCCAAGACAGCCACCCCCTGGCCCTCCTGGACAGACCCTGTACCCACTAGAACCTGGACACCCCCCAGAACCCCCCAGTCCTGCCCCCCCCCCCCCCCCACCCACACACTGCTTGTTTCCCCTCCCCCCTACCCCTACTAGCCCCCACTTTTACCCCCTACCAACCCCCACTTACACCCCCAAGATAGACCATGGACACCCCCAGACCCTGGACCCCAGACCCTAGACAGACCCCCCTGGATAGCCCAGACCTCCACTCCCATGGAAAGCCAACCCCACCCTCCTGGATAGACCCTAGAACCCCCCCCCCCATACCCTGGACACCCCCCATACCCCCCAGACCCTGGACACCCCCAGAGCCTGGGCAGATCCCCCTGGATAGCCCAGACCTCCACTCCCCTGGACAGGCACCCCCACCCTCCTGGATAGACACTGGACCCCCCCCCCCCCCCAGAACCTGGACACCCCCCAGTCCTACTCCCTGCCTGTTTACCCTCCCCCCTACCCCTTCCAGCCCCCACTTGCACCCTCCTAACATCCCCCACATGCACCCCCTACCAGTCCCCCCTTCCAGTTTCCCCCCCTTTCCCTACCAGTCCCCTCCAAATTAAATTATACATGAAAGCTACATACATAATAATAATTAAACAAATCCAAATATAAAAAAACACATAACTACACTTACATGGGTATCCCTATAATAAAAACTATCAATGAAGTTTGGAACAATCTCAAAAGTACCTACAACACATGGTAGAACATAGTAGTGCTCATCCGCTAAAATTATGGAAAAACAAAACATCTTAGAATATTCACAAAGAATATAACTCAATAAACAAGAATGGTGAAGCCCCCCTGGACAGCAACCACCCCAACTGGTGGACCGCCCTGGACAACAGCCCCCCTACTGGACCCCCCTAGACAGCAGCCCCCCCTGGACAGCATCCCCCCTGCTGAACCCCATTGGATAGAAACCCCCCTTCTGGACCCCCCTGAACAGCAACCCCCCTATTGTACCCCCCTGAATAGCTTCCCCCTTGCTGGACCCCCTAGATAGAATCCCCCTACACATCCCTTGCACACCCCTTACTTCCTCCTTGAACCCCCTGGACAGAATCCACCCCCACATGTCACATTAACCCCTTGCACACACCCCCTTGCACCCCCTTCTAGACCCCACTTACACACACCCCTTGAACCCCCCCTCTTGTGGGGCTAGTTATATGGAGGTTTATAGGTGTGTGTTGTGATTATTCCTGGTTTTAGGGTGGGAGGGGAGGGGCTACTCAAGTGGAGGGGTGTATGTTCATAGGGAGTGGTATGTAGGTTACTTTGGATGCTTCTTATGGTTGAGGCTGGGAGATGCTGGGTTTATCCAGTAGAGACATACATAAATTCTCATAGTGGGGTTATCAGTTTCTTGTGAATGATTTAGTATGTGGGGTTGTGAGTTTTCTGTTGTATTTTGGAATTATAGGTCCTTTGAAGATGGGTTTCATATGGGGGTGTTTCTGTTTGTATTTTCTACATAGTGTATTACAAGATACACATACATGGTGCATGGTGCTGGTTGGTTTGTGATTTCTACTATGGTTGGTAACATGTTTTGGGTGCGTATGGGTTGGATTTATGGTGTTCCTTCTTTGTTTTGGATCAATTTTTTAGTATTCTAGTTTTTTTGATTGTCTAGTGTGGTGGATATAGTTTGGGTTGGGTCTCCATGTGGTGATTTGGAGTATGTTCTGTTGGCTTGTGCTCGATTTCTCCATCTTGTGTATTCTGGTTATTGATGGTGTAGGGATCTCTATGGTGGATTTTCTAAAACTCTCTTTAGATGTTGGATGTTGTAGGTTGGGAGGCATGTTTCTGGTAGATGGGCGGTTCTCTTTCTAGGGTGGGTGCATGTTGACTACTTGGTGGGTCTAGAAGTGTTGGATTCAGGGTGGGTATTAGCTCACATTTGGATAAGGGACTGCTTGGGGATTCATTAGGTTGTATGAAGGGTTAGGTGTGGGTAATGAGGGGAACTTCAGATGGATGGTACTAGTTGACTGCTGGTTTTTTTGAATTTCTTATGGTGGGGTGGTCCATTTTGATGCAAGGTGTTCAGATGGTGATGGATGGGGCCAGATGGTGGTCTGGGGATGATTTGGATTCATGCTAATATTTTTGGTGTTGTGTCTACTATAGGTTCTTATTGTGGTTGTATCTGGTGTTTTTTAGGGTTCTTGTGCAAGTAGGTGTTGGTGTAGTGGACATTAGTTGGTATGGTTTTCTAGAGGTCTTTCAATCTAGGCTTTGTTTGCATAGGGATGATGGTCTAGTTGGTTAACATTGGCTGGGGTGCTGGGGGTTTAGTGGTTCTATTTCTTTGTATAAATCTAGACTTTTGGGTGGGTGATGGATTTTGGAAGCTTGTGGGTGGGTGGGTGTGTGGGTGTGGGTGGGTGGGTGGTTGTGAGTGATTTCATGAATGTGTGTGTGTTGTTGGTTTCTATCATTTGTGACTACTTATTTCGGGTTTTTATATTTCTCCTTTAGCCGCCTTATTTCCTTGGTTATACTTCCACTAGGAGTGCTTGATGGTTTTGAGCTTGGGAGCTTCTTTGATACCTTTTTTTGGTTTGTCAGTGGTGCATATACTGGGATATTTCGGCCAAGAGCAAAGGGAGCAGGAGGAGGTGAGGCAACATTCCGGCCATTGCCCCACTGGCAGAAATTGTGATTAGTCAGTCTCAACATTGATCACAAGACTCATGGAAAACTATCATTGCGAATCACCGCGGGGTGTCATCCTGGAGCACGGAAAAGTCACGGTATTACCGCAGCATGACCGCTGCGTGACCACTGTGTGACCGCGGCATGACCTGGATGTGACCGCAGCGTGTTTCCCCAGTCCAGTGACATCTTCGAGGCAGCATCATCCGGTCAAAAGTGAAGGACGTGAGAGGAGGTGTGGCAACATTCCAGTTGTCGCCCCGCTGGTAGAAATAGGCATTAGTCAGTCTCAACATTGATCACAAGAATCATAGAATACTATCACTATGAACTTCCCACAAGGTGTCATCCTGGAGCAGGGCCAAATCACGGCATTATCGTGGCATGATCGTGGTGTGACCGCTGCGTGACCGCGGCATGACGGCGACATTACCGCTGCATGACCGCGGCAGGACCACAATGTGACCGGGTCGTGACCGTGGCGTGTTGGCCTGGTCCAGTAACATCTGAGGGGAAGCATATTCCGACCAGGAGAGAATGGAGCGGGAGGAGGCGGGGCAACATTCTGTTCATCACCCCACCAGCAGAAATTGTGATTAGTCAGTCTCAACATTGATCACAAGACTCATGAAATACTATCACTGCAAACCGCCGCTGGGTTTCGTCCTGGAGTTGGGACAAATCACGGCATGACTGCGGTGTTACCAGGGCGTGACCGTGGTGTGACCGTGGCATGTTGGCCTAGTCCAGTGACATCTGTGGGGTGGAATATGTTGGCCAGGAGCGAAGGGAGCGGGAGGAGGCATGTCAACATTCCGACCATCGCCCCACCGAAAAATGATATAACAGATCAACTATTTAATATGGTATAACAAGGGATCACCATAAAAGGTTGTAGCAAGAAGCACAATAATGCAACGTCTATAGGGAAACAAAACAACGGAAAGGAATCACACAACCTACACAATCCTTTTACAAATTCATTAACTTTTCCTAAACATGGAAATTTTTTTTATAATATTCAAAGCATGAAAAGGAGTTTCATGGTAAAGGAATTTGCCTACTCAGGAAATTTCATTTGAGTTAAATGAGTATGATAATACAATTTATATTATTCAAAGAAAACAAAAACTAACTAGCCACAAAACAAACACTAACAAGAGGCATATGAAAGACTCAAACCAAATCTAAACATAATACAAATAACTATCAGTACACTTTGGTTTAGAAGACAGTGCACCTCCGTTGGAGGGGTTTTATTATAAAATCATGGAATTGCTTTATCAGATGATTCATTTAATTATATTTAACATTTATTCTAAAACTCATTCAACACAAATCAAATGCAATAATATAAGAAACTAGATCAATATAACTATCCCTGTGAGTTTTTGAAGATAGTGCACCACCTTTGGAGGGGTTTTATTATTAAAACATGACTTTATTTATCAAATGAAACAATTATATTAATGAACACTTATTCAAGATATGAAATTCAATATAATTAAGCATAATTAAGAAAGAAGTTAAATTCAATTTAAAGCATTATTGAATTAAAGAGGCTAGAAGAGGGATCCTACCTCATGGTGGAACCAAACTGGCCACTTAGGCTCTTGGAGCTTTCTAACTAAACTTTTTTGCTCCCCTACTAGGTATATTCACCGTCACACACATGCAAGGATGACTAGCCCCTGTGGACACACTCACATGGCCATGAGCATGTGAAAGGGGATCCTTGCACATATGCTTATATGAATATATCAGTCTCCAGTCACCTGCATATGCATTTATATATATATATATACATGGGAACACATAGCCCCATACGTGCATAATCACATCCATGGTTGACTATACATGTAACGGGGGAGCCCACATACATATAATTTCATACCTATGAACACGCAGGCGAGTCACCCTTAACTTGGCTACTCAAAACCAATGTGCAGGGATCAAATCACTACATAAAGGATATTAGGAACATTAAAACACATAAAGGATGATGCATAACCATTGAGAAACCAACCAACGACATTAAAGCCTTACGTCGATTGGGAGAAACAAATCCCAACGAACCAAGATGAAATGATAAAACGCCCTACTGAAAACATAATATGGAGTCAAAAACAATAAAATCCCCAAATATATTAGGTGCGAGACAAGTAGTAACCATATAATCATACCTCGGATCAAAGCTGGAGGACTGAATCAATCTGAACCCCATTTTCCCCCCTTCGTAGAATATAATTATCCTCTGTCCATAGAAATAAGTAAAAGACCTAAGTGGCCAATGCGATAAAGAAAATAAAATAAAAACTAAACTAAAACATACCTGTCTCTTGTGACTATACACATCACCACCCAACATATAAGAACCACAATGCCCCATGGGTCAAATCATGTTCCTACAAGCAAGGGCGAAATAGATCCATGTTTAAAAATGATACAATCAAATATTATATTCTTATTAATTACCAATAATTCTTCATGTTAATGGTATATAATTAGTTTGGCTCGATTTTCAATTTAATTTTTTTTATACAAGTTTTTATCCCACCCCATAATAAAAGTTTCATAGAGGACACAATTTCTAATCAAGTAGAATATATCATAATAAAAAATGGATCCACACCTATGAAGAAGGTTAAAAATGATAAGAAATAATGTCTGATCAAATATTCTAATGAATTATAAAAGGATAAACCAAGAAACCGAAAAACATTGAGAGTTCACTAATTGATCAAGTGAATATGCAATTTTCAAACAATAATAAACATGTGAAAGAAGATAAAAGTGGAAATAATGGCCTGAATTTTTAAAATAAAAGGTGGAAAATCCATACCAATAACAACTAGTGGTATCATACAAAATATTATTTATTGAAACTAATATTAAGCCATGATTTAGTGAAATTAATCTATTGTAAATAGGAGGGAATATTTGGAGAAACCTAATCACGAAGAAATGGGGGAGATAGAGATGGATTTTAATGGTTATTCATCCTTATCTAAGATTAAATAAACCTATAGAGACTAACTACACCCCCTGACCCACCTTCTTTCCCCACTACCCCACTTCCCCACCCCTCCCCATTACCCTACAGAACCTCCTACAGACCACCCCCTGCCCTGCAGACCTTCCCACTCCACCCTGCCCCCTCCACCCACCCCCCTCACCCTACCCTACAGACCTCCCACCTCCCCCTCCCCCATCCCTGCAGACACCCCCTACCCCTACCCCCTTCCCCTACCCCCTTCCCCCTCCGCCCTGCCCCCTTCCCCCTCCACCCTGCCCTCTTCCCCCTCCACCCTACCCCCTGCCCCCTGCCCACTCCACCCACCCCCTGCCCACTCCACCCACCCCATGCCCCCTACCCCTACCCCCTTCCCCCCTCCACCCACCCCCTGCATCATAAAGAAGGGAATCTATCATGTATTGGTAATCTGGGGAGGGATCACACCTGTATGATTAATGGAACATCAAAAATATAAAATAAGTTTACCTGAACGATCACTTAATTTCATGTAAGGTTCTTGGAAGATTCTGTGTTCACATCAATTTGAGCATCAATTCAGGTTGGGAATCAATTATTGAGTGGTTTTTCTAAGGGTATCCAAGAGAAGATGAAAATGACCACTTGATTTTTTACTTCAAACTCCCTTTGGTTGTGCCAGCAACAACATGGTAGAGTTCTTTACAATTCAGAGATGGGGGAATACCTGAGGTGCATGAATTTTAATTATAGGGGGAGCATCTGGCCATAAAAATTGAATTCAAATTAAAAAATTATTTTAGTATTTTCAAACAGCTTAGTGTACAGTTCCTAGATAGAATAGAAGCATAAAAAATCTTTATATTAGATGAAATATAGTTTTATAATTCAGAAAATATTCAATGACATCAACTTATAATAATGACATTGTCCACAAAATCAATTTTTCTTATGGAAAATAAGGCCTCCATGTCAAAAAAATATGAAATTTATGATAAAAAATCATAACTTGAACTAAAATTTTGTGTTCTAAAAAATCAAATAGAGAACCCCTTTAAAAGCTATATCTTGTAAGTGAGACAACCCCATCAATATCAATGAACAACATACTGGTTTCATGAAAATTATTGTTCACTAACCTGCAATTAGAAATATAATGTCTTGTTTGAATTTTGATCATAAAAAATAAAAAAAATGATAAAATGTTGTTATATTTAATTTTAAGAAATACATCAGCAAAAAAACACAGGGATGCAGCATTTGTTCAAAAATATAATATACTATCAAGATCATCATATTAGACCATCTGATGATGATCAGATTTTAGTAAATCTGAGTTTATTTTGGTAATATCCAGTAGTTAACACCTTCAAACATTGATATAATACATAAGAATTGTTCTAATCTATGCTTCAAATGTCACAAGGAAGGTCATAGAGTATTGTTTTCATAGATTATATTATATTTTTAGGAATACAGTTGTGTAAAAAATTAAAATCATGGAACTATATTCAGATCTATAATCTTATCTTGATAACATCAAGGGGTAAAGTTATAGTCTGAGAAACACCATCGTAAAATGCCCCCAACATCTCAACAATTAATGCACGGTTAAGCTGGTTGTTCTTCTCCATATACTCCACAGATGCTGAAACCTACAAACCAGAATTCACCATTTCTAAATTTAATGTTACCGTCATCTGAAATAATTTAAAAATACCAAGAAAGAGGCACAAAGATCAGGAAGGAGATATAAAATTAATAAAGACAATTAATTGAATGAAATAAATCATACATTATGAAAATTGGAGGATTATTTGACTGTCTCTTGGAGCGTCTTGTAGCATTGATGGATGTAGGGTTACCTAATGCCTTCGATGGAAGCATCCACAGAAACACATTGTATGTGAGATATTTACCTAAATAGTCTCACAAATGTCCATTACGGAGTGCACTAAATCACATCATGGATAATAGTAACCTGAATCCTACACATTAAATGTATTTTACAGAAACCTTAAAGTTAAATGGTAAATGTATTACATACAATTTAAAGAGTAAGGTGGAAAACATAAAAAACATTGAAAAGAATGTAGAAACATGAACCTAGATGTTTGTTTATGCTTCCAAAAATAGTATGATTTGATCTTCAATAGGAGCATGAGGTGCTCCCAGAAGACACAAGAAAAATGTTATTAAATAGTAAAATAACTAAAGGAAATAAAAGAAAAGAAAAGGGAAAAGAATTTTTAGGTTTCATACCCCGGACAGGGGTATTGTTAACCTGTCCACAACTGGACAGTTCCAAGAGGTCAACCCCAGTCCATTTGCGGGCGTGGTCATTAGAGTAGGAACCACCTCATCTATTTTCTATTGAGTGTTGATTGTAGTTCCTCATGAAATTCAACTTGAGTGAAGTCAATACGATGTCCATCAAGAACTCTCTGTATCTCTACCTCGTATGCACCCCCTTAGCATCAACCAAAAAACTTAAGTGACAATTCTAATACAATAATCAACCTGAACCCAAATCTTTAATGAGATATAACATAGAAGAAGAGTCATGTATATAAGAGTTAATAAATAACAAATGTTAAAGCCTTGGATTATTGGTATAATACTAGCCAAATAAGCATAATGAATGAACTGTTTAATCACGAACCATAAACAAATAGTAAAAATTAAATATGGCATATCAAATCTTTTAATCCAGATAATTGTATTTACATATTTATCAAGAATTTCAATATGGACAGCCACAAGAATGAATAATGAGAAAATACACCTCTCAACATTACAGTTTTAGTATGGTAATAAGAAATAAATGAACATGCCAAAATGTTACCTTCAAGCAGTAGGGCACATTAAGAGTACATTTACTTAAGAGTACATTTTCAAATATATTAGTCTTATGGATGGTAAAATTGACGTTGTTGACCCGTGACCTGCTTTTTGGAATAGTAAGTAGTGGCCATATTTTACCTATGATGGCAGGTAGTATTGAAGGCTTATTTTATTTATATATCCCATCTATTACACTAATATTCTAAGAATCATTACTCTTTGATAACAGAACAAATTTCAGTTTATCCTGAATGGAAAATGAATGTAAATAAATAAAAATAATAATATAAATAAAATTATTTAAAGGAAAAGTATAAATAATATTTCTATGTTATAAAATGTTTTCATTGTGTATATGTTGAGTTTCTTTGTAAAGACCCATAAAATTCAAGGAAAGTTTATTCTTAATTTTCTTTGGGATTTTACGAGAACGCAGTTTCTGACGGCACTTGATTCTGAGGCCTGGTGAGCCTGGAATTTCTCTCCGAAGTTTAGCTCGGGTACGTTCAGTGAACGAACGAGCGAGAATTCCTATCATTTGAACCGGTGCTCGGAATCTAATTACGAGGGCACTGATGGAACCGCAGCACCGATAATTGCTTAGGAACACCTATTCCAGAGTTGCGTTTTCACGAGAGAAGACGATAAAAATTATGGAAGTTTAATTTATAATTTAACTACAATTTTTATTTTTCTTTAAGTGGTTTAAGGCTTTGGGTGGATGTTGGGTAACTACCCAACTTCCCAAGAGAGGTTATGAGGGTGGTGGGGCCCACAAGAACCCCACCCCTTCATATTCTTAAACCCCCTCAACTCACAATTATTTTTGGACAACTTATATTTTAATTAAGTGAGTTAAGTGTGGATGTTTGAATTTAAAACTCTTGAAATTCAAAAGTTATGTTATGTTAATAAAATAAGAGATGAGATTATTTTATTTGGGGTTGGAAAATTGTGGTGTAGTTTTTGGGAGAAAAGACTAAGGACTTGAGGAACTTCTTCATCTTTGATGAAGAACGCAAAAACACATCGGTCTCTAACGACGAACGCCGAGTTCTCGGAAACCGATTACATGACGCCGTGTACCGCGATGCTGGCGCGACTTCCTCCTTCCGCGATGTCTCATTCCACGATGGTTTTTCCACGACGAATCCTCGTTCGATGAACATCCGTTCAAGCTCGCACGAGGTAGGGATTTTTTTATTTTATTTTTGTTTCGTGAATACAACTTTGACGTTATTCGTGTAATAAGACCAAATGCTATTGATTAACGAGAGGGGGGTCGGACCGCACAAACACGGCCGACCCACCTCCTTTATCCTTGTTGGTTCTTTTGTGGATTGGAACGGAATGGTGTGGTGCCGATGCACCACATGGAATCGTGCGGTAAAGAATGCGCGACACCGTCGCGCCGCGCTGTGAAATAGAACAAGGACGCGACACCATCTCGCCATGTCGAAGAGAACAAAGGACACTGAGGCCGGAGCAAGGCCGCGACGGAGGGGCGCGGCGCCGTCGCGCCGTGCTGGACGAACCAAGCTGAGGTCGGTTCCGGGCCGCGGCTGAGCAGGGTGACCGGCGGCCGGTTCCGGGCTGCCGGTGTCAGAGCAGGGAGGGGACCGGCCGTCGCCGGTCCCGTGGTGGCAGAAACCGGCCGACCGGGGCAGGCTGGCCGGACAAGAGGAAGTCGGGGGTTCAAACCCCCGGTCGGCCTGCAAAACGACCACCATTAAAGGGGGGACGCAGTTATAACCAGGGGGGCAGGCCCCCCCCCCACGCCAAACGGCTCGGCCGTTTGGCCGAGCACCTTGCCAGCGCACTGGGCGTGCTGTGCCCAGGCCGAGCCGCGCCCAAGAGGGCCGGACCCGGACCCGGTTTGGGTCGACCCCGGGGGTATCGGGACGGGTCGGACCGGGCCCGAACCCCTTAATACCGAATCTTTTCTGGTCGGACGCCCATAACATGTGCTAAAGGCCTCCGATCGACGCACCGTCAGTTGAGATGCGATCCTTGTATCGATACGGTCATTTTGGTATACCGTACTCAAGGTTTTGGAATACTTTGTGTTCGACCGGGTTGGTTCGTACACGAAACAAAAAGGGCCCTCAGAGCGGAAACACTCATATCTTAAGCTCCAGATGTCCGATTGATGTGCCGTCGACTTTGTCGGATTCCTCTAAGTGAGACGGATCTTTTGGCTTACTCTGCTTGAGGTTTGGACGCAGGTGGAGTATGGTCGTGTTGGTTTTCCCTTAAAAACAAACCCGGCCACTTAGCCGAAAAAGCCAATAACTCTCAGACCGGGCGTCCGATTGACGTGCCGTCAGCGACGTTGAGTTCCTGTTGACGAAGCGGAACTTTTGGATACATCAACTCTGGACCATGTGTCAGTTGATGTATTAGCCTCACGGCTCGTGGAGCGGACCCTCCCGAACGAGCTTGCTGTGTGCGGGAACCCTAGTGCTGGCTGCGTTTGCGACTATGACAACGACGACGACTGTACAGAGATCCTCAATGGATTCGACGACGACGACTAAAGCACTCAGCGATCCTACGTAGATCAGTTCTACCGATCCTGTGTGGGTCCGATCCTGTGTGGGTCTTTGCGGGGGTTAGTTACCTATCGATCCTGTGTGGGTCAGACCCTTCCTAGGTCATTGTGGGGGTTAGTTACCTATCGATCCTGTGTGGGTCAGACCCTTCCTGGGTCATTGCGGTGGTTAGTACCTATCGATCCTTTGTGGTTCCGATGACTTAGATGAATCAATGGATATATCTGATCATCTTTATCATCATACGAATAAGTATACCTGTGTGAGCTGAATTTTGTTTGCTTTCCTTTGTAGATGGTGTTTGCTATCCTGTGTGGATTTACGTTTTTCTTCCCTATGTGGACTGGGTTGTACTTGGGTTCGGATGTTGGAGCTGAACGAGAATTGATGACTTAAGTATATGTATGGGAATATACCTAAGTAGTGTCCGATGTTACTTCGTGATTGTATCTTTCCTTTTTGGATTCTGGGAGACCTTCGGGGGTCTCGGGGTCCCTACTGAGTAGCTTATACTCACCCCGGCACAGGCTATGCCCGCACTATGTTGTGTTGGTTGTAGACGACAGACAGCGTTGATCATGGTTGAGGCTTGCAGAGAAGGATGGTACCTGGAGGTGGACCACTGGACGGGACGTACTCGGAGAAGTCGGCTGGACCCGAGGAGCAGAGGAGGCTATCTGTTCTCACCCTTCAGGAGGGATTTCTAGTGGACAGCACGGCGTTGCGGCTTTACTTTACAGTTGTTGTTTTTCTCTTCTAGTTGTACTTTACTTTCAGTTTGGGTTTGTATACTGGCCCACTTACTTTTCCTCACTTACTCTTGTATGAGCTTTTACATAGTGTTTACTTCTACTGATTATTTGCTCTATGATGTTTTTTTACCTTACAAAGACAATTCCATCCCTTTTTACCGGGATTTACGCCTTGGTGCTAGTCACCAGCCCCTCGCCTATGGAAGGCGGGCTTGGGGTAGTCACGGCATGGGCCCCGAGGACGGGTCGTGACAAATTGGTATTAGAGGAGTTCGGTTCTACCACAGAACTTGGGACTATGATATTTTTCTATGTAAAGAAATAGTGTTAAGACTATTGGGTGTGGTTATTAGTCCAGGGAGTCCAGTGTTGGTGCGGCGGCCGACGTATCCGTACACCAGGACCCTGACTTCTGATTTCTGACTTAATGCACGAAAACATTGATTGCATGTGTGTTTCAAGTTTTCTTTGTGATTACTTTGTGTCAGCTCACCAGCTATACTGTTCTGATCGTGGTGCACCTGTTTCCTTTTCAGGATGGCCCCATGACGACAGCTAGCTAGGGTTCCGAGAGTTGTGTGTGACGACAGCCCACCGAGCGACGAGGCCTCGGTGCATGGCCCTTTGTCAGGAGAGGTACCGGCGGTAGCTCTACCTGCCGAGCCACCGATGCTTCCAGCCCCAGTCGCCGATGATGCACGTCACCTTAGTGCACTGCATGAGTTCCAGCACCAGCGACCTCCCAGGTTCCGTGGGGAGATGGGCCCCCAGGCAGCCGAGGATTGGCTGGAGGCAGTGGTGAGAGTTTTCAGGTTAGTGAGGACACCAGCAGACCTCATGGTGATCCTCGCAGTGAGCCTACTGCAAGCAGCAGAAGGCAGATGGTGGAGCTTGATGCTCCAGGTGCACGATGAGACATATCTCCTCTGGACGGACTTTGAGAGACTCTTCTGCTCGGAGTTCGTCCCAGCCACCCTCCGTGCGGTGCACATCTAGTAGCTTCTTCAGCTGCGGCAGGGCAGCTTGACAGTCGCCCAGTACTCGGCGAGATTTACCGATCTCTTGCGCTACTCGACCGACATGGTACGAGACCCATTTTTCCAAGCCTGGACGTTTGAGCAGGGATTGAGGCATGAGATTAAGGAATCACTGATCTCCCTCAGCATTCCGACTCAGACATGAGTACTGGAGCGAGCTCTTCTCATCGAGATCTTTCTTACTGAGTCTACACCAGCTGCGAGACTTACCGCAGGGCGACACATGGCGGAGTCTTATGCAGTCGGCAGTAGACAGATGTCGCAGAGGTCCATGCAGGCTAGGCCAATGGGCAGAAGACCACATGATACTGGCTTGGAGGTGTGGGGAACACGCAGCAGAACCAGTCTTATGAGGGGAAAATAGTGCTATGCATGCGGCGGGCAGGGCCACATGGCCTGTGGCTGCCCGACCCGCCAAGCATAGGAGCAACATACGGTTGAGTAACCACCTATGAAGAGGCAAAGGTTCGAATGTGGCGGTCCGCAGGGAGCAGGAGGACAAGGAAGAGGAGCTGGCTGAGCAGTAGGTGGTGGGAGACGCTTTGAGGCTCTACCACCACCACCACCAGGAGGTCCACCCCGACCTCAGGGGAGAGAATAGCTTCAGGAAGCTGAAGCCTACGATCATGGAGCTCCGAAAGTGGGTGGACATGTGCGGGACTAGCTCCAGGCATAGAGGCCCTTGACCATAATGCCTCTGGCTTCTTTGTTTGTGTTTCCTTGTGTCCTTGTACTTTGAGTTGAAGTAATAAAAGACCCTTGCAATAGTGATATTTTCTTTCTTGACTTTTGTTTGTTAACACTAAGAGGTGCTGGTTAAAAACTGTTGACTTGACCCTCACTTGTGAGATTCTTACTGGAGGAGACCCACGTGACCACACACTGATGCCGACAGTGTGACTCAACCCTTGGAGGCGAGATTAACGGTTGGATCTCTTGGTAGCAGCGTCGAGGCCTTACGACGTCATCCATGCCATGAATTAAATAATCATGACGGGATTGACTATATTAGGCAAGTAATGTGGTTCATCCAGGGGATGAGACCAGATTTCCCTTTTCGGCAAAGGAGAAATCATTTCAGCTTTGCAGAACGTTACAAAGGAATGGGAAACCCTTCGTGTGGTCAGACAGATGTCAGCAGAGCTTCCAGGAGCTGAGACAGAGTTTGACCAGTGCCCCTAGAGGCGTGGATAGAGATGGAGAAGCCTTCCTTCAGTCTCTCACAGTCACCCCTCCACTACTGCAGCGGGTCAGAGAGGCACAGCATGGGGACACTGACTGTGAGACGCAGAGTGAACAAATATCCTCAGGACAGGCACCTGATGGTTTCTCCTTGGAGCAGAGCACGACGTCCTTTTCAGAGGATGTACCTTGGTACCAGTTTCATTACGAGAGGAAGTGCTGGGAGAGTTTCACACTTCTCCTTTGGCGGTACATCCTGGAGTGGCGATGATGTACCAGTATCTCAGACGACAACACTGGTGGCCGGGCATGAAGAAGGTTTTGGCAGAGTTCGTTTCTCGATGCCTCACCTGCCAGTAGGTGAAGGCAGAGTACCAGGTACAAGCAGGCTTGGTACATATTTTGGAGGTCCCGGAGTGGAAGTGGGACGGCATATCTATGGACGTTGTGACTGGACTTCCACTCACTTCTAAGGGTCACGACTCCATTTGGGTGATTGTCGACCGACTCACCAAGTCGGCACACTTCTTACCCAACAGACAGCAGGGCTCAGTGGAGAGCTTGGGATGACTTTACATTCAACAGATTGTGCGGCTTCATGGTGTGCCATCATCTATCGTCTCCGATCGAGATGCTCACTTTACTTCCTGGCTTTGGAAGGGGTTGCAGGAGGAGTTCGGGACGCAGCTACGTCTGAGCACAGCCTTTCACCCTCAGACAGATGGTCAGACGGAGAAGACCATCCAGACTCTCGAGGACATGCTCTTCACATGTTTTCTCCACCATCGGGATGGCACCATACGAGGCGTTGTACGGCAGACCTTGCAGATCTCTTTTGTGCTGGACAGACCCTGGGGAGTTAGCACTTGTGGGACTGGAGATTTTCCAGGCCATGACAGAGAAGGTCCAGGTCATCTAGGAACGGATGAGGACAGCTCAGAGCTGGTAGAAGTCTTATGGTGATAGGAGGCGGAGGCCACTAGAGTTCAAGGATGGCGACCACGCCTTCTTGTGTGTCTCACCTCGACTTGGATTACAGAGATTTGGCCGAGGTGGAAAGTTGTCTCCATGCTTCATCGGACCCTTCCAGGTCCTCAGCAGGATCGACGAGGTGGCTTATCTCCTAGCTCTACCACCTCAGTTGCACCGGGTGCACGACGTCTTCCACGTATCTCAGCTGAGGAGATACGTGCACGACCCGACGCATATCATTTACCATGGGGAGCTAGCTGTTGATGATGGGGAGACTTTTACGGAGGTCCCATTGGAGATCGAGGATCGATAGGAGAAGGTCCTACGTGGACAGTAGATTCCTCTAGTGCACATCAGATGGAAGCACGAGAACCTCTAGGAGAACACTTGGGAGAGGGAGGCTCAGATGCGTGCTCAGTACCCACATTTGTTTCCCTAGTCTTTGATGTATCTTTACGGGGACGTAAAGCACTGAGGTGAGAGTAATGTAAAGACCCATAAAATTCAAGGAAATTTTTTTCTTAATTTTCTTTGGGATTTTACAAGAACGCATTTTCTAAAGGCAATTGATTCCGAGGCCCGGTGAGCCCAGAATTTCTATCCGAAATTTAACTCGGGTACATTCAGTGAACGAACGAGCGGGAATTCCTATCTTTTGAACCGGTGCTCGGAATCGAATTCCGAGGGCACTAATGGAACCGCAGTGCTGGTAATTTCTTAGGAACACCTGTTCCAGAGTTGCGTTTTCACGAGAGAAGATGATAAAAATTGTGGAAGTTTAATTTATAATTTAACTACAATTTTTATTTTTCTATAAGTGGTTTAAGGCTTTGGGTGGAAGTTGGGTAACTACCCAACTTCCCAAGAGAGGTTATGAGGGTGGTGGGGCCCACACGAACCCCACCCCTTCATATTATTAAACCCCCTCAACTCACCATTAATTTTTGACAACTTATGTTTTAATTAAGTGAGTTAAGTGTGGATGTTTGAATTTCAAACTCTTGAAATTCAGAAGTTATGTTATGTTAATAAAATAAGAGGTGAGCTTATTTTATTTGGGGTTGGAACCTTGTGGTGGAGTTTTTGGGAGAAATGACTAAGGACTTTAGGAACTTCTTCATCTTCAATGAAGAACACGAAAACACATCGGTCTCCGATGAAGAACGCTGAGTTCTCAGAAACTGATTATGCAATGCCATGTACCACGACGACGACGCGACATCCTCCTTCTGTGACGTCTCTTTCTGTGATGGTTTTTCCACGACGAATCCTCGTTCGACGAACCTCTGTTCATGCTCGCATGAGGTAGGGGTTTGATTATTTTATTTTTGAGTCGTGAATACTACTTTGACGTTCTTCGTGTAATAAGAACAAGTGCTATCGATTAACGATAGGGGGGCCGGACCACACAAACACGGCCGACCCACCTCCTCTATCCTTGTTGGTTCTTTTGTGGATTGGAACGGAATGGTGTGGTGCCGTCGCACCACACAGAATCGTGCGGTAAAGAATGTGCGGCGCCATCGCGCCGCGCCGTGAAATAGTACAAGGATGGGACGCCGTCACGCCGCGTTGAATAGAACCATAGACACCGTGGCCGGAACGGGGCCGCGGCAGAGGGGCGCGGCACCGTCGCGCCACGCCGGACGAACCAAGCCGAAGTCGGTTCCGGGCAGCGGCTGAGTAGGGTGACCGGAGGTCGGTTCTGGGCTGCCTGTGTTGGAGCAGGGAGGGGACCGGCCGTCACCGGTCTCGTGGTGGCAGAAGCCGGCCGACCGGACAAGAGGAAGTCTGGGGTTCAAACCCCTGGCCGGCCAGCAAAACAGCCCCCATTAAAGGGGGCCCGCGGCTACAACCCGGGGGGCAGGCGCCCCCCCCCCCCCACGCCAAACGGCTCAGCCGTTTGGCCGAGCGCCTGGCCAGTATGCTGGGTGCGCTGTGCCTAGGCCGGGCCACGCCGAAGCGGGCCAGACCCGAACCCGGTTCAGGTCGAACCGGTTCGGGTCGACCCCGGGGGTATCGGGCCGGGTCGGACCGGGCCCGAACCCCTTAATACCGAATCTTTTCCGGTCGGACTCCCATAACATGGGCTATGGGCCTCCGATCAACACACCGTCAGTTGCGATGCGATCATTAGATCAAGGCAGTCGTTTTGGTATATCGCACTCAAGGTTTCAGAATACTTTGGGTTCGGCCGGGTTGGTTCGTACACGAAACCAACCGGGCCCTCGGAGCAGAAACACTCATATCTTAAGCTACAGACGTCTGATTGACATGTCGTCGACTTTGTTGGATTCCTCTATGTGAGACGGATCTTTTGGCTTACTCCACCCGAGGTTTGGACATAGGTGGAGTACGGTCGGGTTGGTTTTTCCTTAAAAACCAACCGAGCCCCTGGGATGAAAAATCCAATAACTCTCAGACTGGGCGTCTGATTGACGCGCCGTCTGCGACGTTGAGTTCCTGTTGACGATGTGGAAATTTTGGATACATCAACTCTGGACTATGTGTCAGTTGATGTATCAGCCTGACGGCTCATGGAGCGGACCCTCCCGAACGATCTTGCTATGTGCGGGAACCCTAGTGCTGGCTGCATTTGCGACTGTGACGACGAAGAAGACTGTACAGAGATCCTCAGTGGATTCGACGGCGAAGAATACAACACTCAGAGATCCTATGTGGATCAGCGCTACTGGTCCTCTGTGGGTCTGATCCTGTGTGGGTTAGCGCTCAACGGTTCTGAATGAGCCAGCGCCTACAGATCCTGTGTGGGTCTGATCCTGTGTCGGTCTTTGCGGGGGTTAGTTACCTATCGATCATGTGTGGGTCAGACCCTTCCTGGGTCATTGCGGGGGTTAGTTACCTATCGATCCTGTGTGGGTTAGACCCTTCCTGGGTCATTACGGGGGTTAGTACCTATCGATCCTTTGTGGGTCCGATGACTTAGATGAATCAGTGGATATATCTAATCATCTCTATCATCATACGAAGAAGTATACCTATGTGAGCTGAATCCTGTTTGGTTTCCTTTGTGGATTGTGTTGTTCTATCCTGTGTTGATTTACGTTTTTCTTTCTTGTGTGGACTGGGTTGTACATGGGTTCGGATGTTGGAGCTGAACAAGAATTGATGAGTTAGGTATATGTATGGGCATATACCTAAGCAATGTCGGATGTTTCTTCGTGATTGTATCTTTCCTTTGTGGATTATCCTTTGTGGATTCTGGGAGACCTTCGGGGGTCTTGGGGTCCCTACTAAGTAGCTTATACTCACCCCTTCACGGGATATGCCCGCACTACATTGTGTTGGTTGCAGACGACGGACAACGCTGGTCGTGGTTGAGGCTTGCGGAGCAGGACGGTACCTAGAGGTGGACCACTGGACGGGACGTACTCGGAGTGGTCGGCTGGATCTGAGGAGCAGAGGAGGCTATCTGTTCCTATCCTTCAAGAAGGATTTCTAGTGGACATCTTGGCGTTGAGGATTTACGTTACAGTTGATGTTTTCCCCTTCCAGTTGTACTTTACTTTTAGTTTGGGTTTGTATACTGGCCCACTTACGTTTCCACACTTACTCTTGTACCAGCTTTTACTTAGTGTTTACTTCTACTGCTTGATTTCTCTGTGGTGTTTGTTTACTTTACAAAGGCAATGCCTTCTCTTTTTATCGGGATTTACACCTTGGTGCTAGTCGCCAGCCCCTGGCCTATGGAAGGCGGGCTTGGGGTAGTCACGACACGGGTCCCGAGGACGGGTCATGACATTCTGTATAAAAAACAATTTAAGAGTCTATAAATGCATTTATTAGAAAGATCAAGATCCATATAGAAGTAAAAATGCATTATCTTGGTAATCCATATTTTCAAAAATGAAAATTAGCAATTCATATTGAACACTTTCCATAAAGATATTAAATTAAAGGAACACTAAAAATAATTATCAAAATACAGACCTTCATATCCAATAATTTATGTCCATATACACACAAAGATGATCTAGATATTGAAATGCACTATAAAATTAAGATTTTAAAATTTCTAATAAAATAAGATGATTGGATGAGATTATATACAAAGCATTCAAGAAATACCAGGTAAAACATTAAACTGAACCATCACATATTCATTAAAATACATGTTCTTCCATGTGATCCCATCTCCTGATGAACAAATGATTCAAAAAAGCACATATGGATTTACACATTAAACCATAATGAAGAAAGGTAGAGCCCTGCAAAATCCGCTAGGAGAAGGTTGACAATATATCGGGGTGGCCTCTATTGAAAAGGAAATTTATCTACAAACTAGTTGAGTAAGAAAATCGCAAAGGATGATGAAAAAACACAATAAATTCTTCCAAGACATTACTTTTCCTTCTCCAAACATCTTCAAACCTGCTTGAACCTATTCTAAATCCCAAAAACTATTTAATTAGTACATTAAACATCTTAAAACATCCTAGGACTCCAATACCATATATTTTATTATCAATAATTCATATATCACCATCATTGTGTATGGCTCCCTTATATGTTTAGCATCATCACATAAATATGCCTTCAATTTCTACTCATACTCTACCCATGACTTCTATAAATATAAGAGGAAGGGAGATCTAAATAACCATCACATGAATTTCAAATAATAGTACAACCTTAAAATCAGAACATTGATGAAATAATATGGTAAAAAATACCTGCATTGATTGGATGCCAGGAGGAGGGTGCTGCGGTGAGAGGTCGTCGGAGAGGAGGGCGCTGCGATGAGGAGTGGTCAGGGAGGAGAGGATGGGAAGGATAAGTCATCTGGGAGGAGGGCGCCACGGTGAGGAGAAAATGTTGGGGAGGAGAAGTCATTGGGGGTGAAGGGCACCATGGTCAAGCGAGGTCGGGGAGGAAGGAGTCGCGGTCAGGCGAGGATGGGGAGGAGAACTTTTCAGGAGGCTAAGAAGCCGGGTGGAGAAGAAGTCAGGAGGAGCGCGAGAGTAGCGAATCGGGGGACCCTGATACCAAATAGGAAAACATGTGGTATAGCCACAATTATTAAATTATACCATGGCAATTAGAAAAATATATCCATGAAGGAACATATCATTCATCAATAATGATTTCAATTCACTAAAGATTAAAAGATCCTCCTAGATTTTGCAGGGACATAAATATAAGATATTAACCAAATTTCTTGAATCTGGTTTCGGATTCAGAATTACATGTGAAGGAACAGGTATCACAATGATAGGATGTAATTTGAGACATGTCGCACCATGATTAATGGTGTCACACTATGACAAATAATTTTCTAGAGTCCTATATAAAAATGATCATAGAACAATACAAAGGAAGAGAGATACAAAGGAGAAGAGGAGAGACTAAAGGTAAAAGAGGGAGTTCTATGTCACTACTCGAAATAAAATGAATATTAGAAATGCAATCAACTACTAATAACATATATGTGGTTACATTAAAAAGATTTATCGTGTGCATTGGTAAATTATAATAGAGTTAGGTGGGATGTAATGAGATCAACAAACTTCCAGGATCCAACTCCATTAGAAGAAAAAACCTAACATCACCATCATCTTCTAACTCTAAAACATCATTCCATAGAATTTTCCAACTAAAAAACATAATAAATCGAATAAAAAAAACCAAAACACACCTAAAGCACATCACCACCACCAACAAGAAGAAACTACACACAATGAAAGACTGATCAAACACACATCAGAATACAAATGCCTCCCTACTAAATAATCAGGCCCACCTGAGGGTAAACAATGTTGTACAACATAAATCTTTTCTACTCAAAGACTACACCAACCAGGTGGTTCTTGTTGACTATTCTGAGCACTTTTTTTAAGCCAATGATGTATGATCTATTGTTATGAGGTTTTCTGGTTTGATGTTATATAAAAAAGAAATTGTTTTTATTTTCTATAGAATTATCATCCACTGTTAATAATCTGGTTCCAAAGTTCATTCATGGGAAGTGGCTCCCCATTTCTCATATTTTCTAGCGAACACCATGGTTCAATTTTTCCAAGTCAGGGTTAATATTTTTCATCCCAGTAATAAATTTGTTTTCAATGGACCCATGTCAATCCTTGGTGGAATTTTTTATCTTGAAAGTTCCCATGTTATAGAATATGACTGGTATTTATATTTTTCTTTATCTTGTGTTTTTTAGTAACATAAACATTTCATCAACAAGTCATATAATCATATTTTTATTTTTTATTTATGGAAAGAATTTCATCTCCTACGAGCTTCCGCATTCAACTGTTCACGTGGATCTGTTACCCACATTCCTGTTCTCAAATTCCAAGAATACGCATCTGCTCAGTTTAGTTTAAATAAAAATTATTGTTAGTTATCTAGATTTGATCACAGTTTATAATTTTCAAATATTTTCATTTGAAAATACCATATTATTAATGAAGTGATCTATTTTAATTATCCAAAATCCCAGCTTGAATCACACCACAATTAGTAGTTCAAATTATTTAGAATTGGAAAACAACACAACATCATTCTATTAATTTTTTAGAAGTATCTTCAGGAAATTCATCTTTTCGTAAAAAGTTTTGCTACGTAGTTGACCCTTAAAAAACATCCTGTATCAACAAATTGACTATTATGATGTGTCAAATGACTTGGGAATTCTTTTCAATGACCCTTATGAATTTTCAAATGAATTTTACGAATCAGTGTGGCTTCTTTCCTTTGCAAAAAATTTCAGTCTGTGCATGCAGCATGCGAATCGTTTGAAAAATCAGAGTTACTCATACACACTTCTATATCATAGCCAAATTTCCGTCATTCTAACTTTGGGACCTTTGAAATCTGTAATTTCTGAAAAATACACAGCAACTTCTTACGAACATCATGAAAACATACCCTAATTGACAACAAACCATTATTGAGAAAATCCCTAGTATCTAAAAATAAAAATAACCTACAATGAAGTGCAGGTATGAAGTTCTCCAGTTTCAAGTCACTCTTCAGCTAAAAAATACCAACATCACCAGCGTGCCTAACACTGTAATGACCTGCGTCATTATGGGTTGGTGAAACTAAAAGAAATCAGACATACATGGATCTGGAGCATGGAGGTATGATTTCTGTGTTAGAGGATGATGACCATTGCAAAGAATGGGCCTCGATAGGAACCACGCACAGAGGAATGACGGTAGGGAGGTGGGTGACTATATCATCAGAGTAGAATCATCCTAATGTGGGTGGATGCATCGGAGGAGTAGAATGGAAGAAGTTTTGGGTGATAGTGCCGAGTGAGGAGGGTTGTAGTGAGTTTGGTAGAAAGGGAAGGAGGTGGAGATCACGAGCGGAGAGCAGGGTAGAAATGGTGTGGGGATTGCAAGTGCACAGTAGGAAGGTGGTGTGGGATCGCGAGTGTATAGAAAGAACAGGGGTAAATCCACTGGTACTTTTTGACCCATGGTGTTACCTTAACCTATAGCCACAATTTTATTAAAGTATGGATATATAAGTGTGGCTAAATCATCAATTTCTAGTAGTGATGAAAGCACCAAATATGGCACAACTTTCAAAAAAAATGATTTTTTAGTAACAAGAACATCTCTGCAACATTTTATTTTCCTCCCAAAGATTCTTAAAATGTGGTATCACAACACAAGACAGCATCCCCCACACATAAGTTCCACTAGTTTATGCAATTTTACTTCAAGATCAGGTTGGATAGGGAAACATGGATTGTAATGTTGCTAACCTAACAAAATGTTCATAGCTTATATGGGATTCAATGATTATATGTTCAAGGTAGGCCATTATAGAAATGATTCTTATGAAATATTGGCATTAAAAATAAAGAAATTCCCCATCCATTTAAAACACAAGTACCTCAAATCCTCATGTTTTAACAGAAATAAATCAAATTTTTCTTAAATAAAGCATTCAATAAGTGGGGTGAATGTAAGGAATATGAAATATATGGTTCAAAATCAT
This sequence comes from Viscum album, assembly GCA_963277665.1. Lineage (NCBI taxonomy): Eukaryota > Viridiplantae > Streptophyta > Magnoliopsida > Santalales > Viscaceae > Viscum > Viscum album. The sequence goes on from OY728136.1 coordinate 1,716,658,428, forward strand.
CACATTTATGTGATTTCAATGATAAAGGCAATGAGATGTGGCATGGAATTCCAAAATTCTGAGTACTATTTGTTGGAACCATGGATATTCTAGGCATGAATTGGAGTATGATTTGTGTTTGTTGTCAATCATCAGTGGATGTTCAGAATGTGTACAAACAATGTGATCGTACAGTTCCAGCAGACAACAGTATTGAACGTGGCACTATTTCCCAGTGTTTTCCAAATGTTTTGGCCTCCAAATCGGAAAATGAATACATGGATTGTTGGTAAAAGATGGAAGGTGAAAATACTAAGTAGTGTGTGAAAAATAAAGGCTCCACGCGAAATATGTAAGTTGGGTGTGAAAAATAGGGGGATGCGCAAAATAGAGGATAGAGTTATTTCACGCAAACTGTGTTTCAGAATCAGAACATTGAAAAATGGAAAAGGCATGGGCTATGTGAAAAATCTGATGGTGTGCACAAAAAACAATTCATGTGCGAAAGATTACGCACCTAATGAGAATTTTTCGCGCCACATGTGGGTTTGAGCACGAGGGTCTCAGACGCCTTTAAATAAGAGGTGAACCCCCTCATTCCACACAGTGGAAGACTTTAAGAAGATCCGAGGTCTGATGCGTGAAAAATGATCGTGTAAAGGGGCTTGCGCGAAATGTTTTGGATAGAAAGGAAAATTCCAGGATGCGTGAAAAAGGCAGAGCTGTGCGTAAAAAGTGGGGTTGCACGTAAAAGATTAAGTTGCGTGAAAAAGGGTGTTGTGGCGCGAAATATTTTCCCACCCGAAAAAGTAAATTTTGCGTGCAATATGATGGTTTTGCGTGCAAAGAGTTGGTGTTTCATGCAATTGCCATTGAATCCTGTCTGCACGTTCTGTTTATCCGGTTCAGTGTCTTTGTGCATTCTAGTGCATCAATTCCAGACATAGATGCTAACAGAGTCTCGGGATAAGTAGAGGCAAAGACTTCAATGAAAATCTATTGAAGAGACCTTCACGTCTATAAACTGAGTGTGACTTCACCAAGAGCAGTGAGCCAGGGGGAGTCAACGAGAGTGACCCGAGGGAAGGAGTGTGCAATCCCTAAACCATTGTAAAGGTAGTGAGCCTGGGACATAGTGACTGTTCTCGAACCATTGTAATCCAAAACTAATTAAGATTATTGGAATTTGGTATGACCAAAAACATGTCGGTGTATGCTCCTTGGATGTAGCCCTTAGTGGTGAACCAAGTAAAAATTGTTGTGTCATCTCTTTGCATGTGAATGTTTCATTGCTGATAATATTAATCATACAGGTTAAAACACTTCCTACCAACGTGGGAACAAGATACTTGTTTTTTAAAAGGAAAAGTTGACACCCTGATTCACCCCTCCCCTCTCAGGGTGTCTCGGGGTCCTACAAGTGGTATCAGAGGGAGGTTACTGGTGTTTAATATGTCCTTTGTCATCATGGAGAATGCAGTCAATGTCAGGGGAGTCCCTATATTCGATGGAAGTAATTTTCAAATTTGGAAGAACCGAATGAGATCTCATCTAAGTTCCCTTGTAATGGATGTTTTGTTTTCCACTGTGCAAGGTATAAATGTCACTAATCTAATAGGGCTGGATATGACTGAAGCAGATTGGGAAATTCATGATGCAGATTCTAAAGGAAAAAATGCACTCACCGCAGCCCTTTCTGATTAGATCTATCTAAAGGTAGTGAGTTTCAACTCAGCTAAATCCATGTGGGATAAACTGAAAAATATTTTTCAAGGAGATAGCAAAATTAAGGAGGAAAAATTAAAAGTCCTACACAATCGGTTCGATGATCTGATGATGCATCCAGATGAGAATTCAGACTCATTTTTCAATCAAATTACTGAAGTGGTTGGAGAAATTCTAGGTCTTAGTGAAGAAATCAAAGACATTGATATAGTAAATAAAATATTAAGAAGACTTCCACCCTTATATAAATGCAACGTTGTCAGCTCTTGAGGAAAGAGATCTTTCCAAACATTCTCTAGATGATCTACTAAGCAGCTTGGTGGCATATGAAATGAGAGTCTAACCAGAAGATTCTACAACTCGTGTGAGCAAGGAAATGGAGTTCAAGGCCATTTATAAACTGAAAATTTCAAAATATTGTAGCGGTGAAGATGACGAAGAAAAATAAATTCTTTCTCTCATTGCAAAGATGTTCCAGAAGGGAAAAGGGAAATTTAAAGGGAAGTTACCTCTCGGATGTTTTTGTTGTGGAAAAGTTGGGCACATTGCCTCTCAGTGTTTAAGAAAGATCAATGATGAAGATATTGAAGATGAGAACATCGAGAAGCCTCACAAAAGATTTTTCAAAAACAGAGACTTCAAATCTGGAAAGAAAATACAGAGGAAGAGTTTTGTCTCTGAAGTGGAAGATGTGGATACCAAATTTTGTAAAGAAAAAGAACCCGAATTTAAAATGGGAAATCATGCTTCGATGATGGCTACAGTTGAGAATTCAGAACCCTTTATCAATAAAGACATAAATAATCAGATTACTTCTAATGGTGATTCAAAGACTCATGTTAAGGATGTTGTTTCCAAGATTCAGAATAAATGTAAGAGATGTAATAAGTGGATGGAAATGGTGGAAGAATCATCATAATATGATGATGATCTTGAAGCAGATATTGAATGACTAGAAGAACTAGTGGGAGTTTAGTCTTCAATCCTTGAAAGCACATATTATGTTGTGGCTCTAAAGATTAAAATTGAAGAACAAGAAAAGGTCATAAATGAACTTTCCTCCGTACTGGAAGAGAATTCCAAGATTGTTGAGGGACTTGAGGAAGAAGTTGTTACTCTAAGAAGTAAAATTGAATGTCAATCAACGACAAATGAGGGAAAGAAGAAAATTCATTTCAGAAGATTCTCAGATGTAGAATTACTAGAAAGATCTACGTGTGGTTCAGATGGGGTTGGTAAAATCTTAAGTGATCAAAGACCCGCTTGCATGGGAAAGAGTGGAATTGGTTGTGAAGCTGAGACATCAACTGCTAAAAGTAAAGAGAGCCAAAAGAATGACAAGATGAAAGTTGGACATGCTGAAACATTACCTGAAATGATGAAAAAGAAACCCTCAATCCAAACTAAAGGATGAACTGAAAATTATCCTCAAACATTTAGAAATGATAGGCAGTTCAACTATTCTCCCAAGGAAGAAGGCATGAGGAGAAATTCGCGTGAAAAATCATTTCCTCTCATGAAGTGTCAGTTCTGTGGTTATCTGAGCCATACCATGTCATAATGCAAAGAGGAAAAGAGCTGCATGAATGGGGAAGATATAGGAAGTCAACAAAGAAGACTGATTTCATATCCTCCATCTTATAGAATAAATAGACTCTATGGTTACTGTTTTAACTGTTCTAACATTGGCCATAAAGATATGTATTGCAGGAAGAGGCATGACAAGAGAAATTCATACAACACTCAAAGACGGGTTAATTTTCATCCTCCTGATGATGTTGTTCTCACAAATAGTTTTTCCCCTCTGGAAGAAGATTATGGGTGTGAAGAATCAGATTATGTGGAAGAAAGTATTAAAAGGCCATCAGTATCCTATGATCAATCCAATATCTCATGGAAAGAAAAGAAGATGATCGAGAAATCCAATCATGTAGAAGTAGCCCTCAAAGCTACAAAGAGCAGTAGCACCTGGATCCTTGATAGAGGATGCTCGTCCCATATGACGGGAAATGCTGACCTTTTGAAAAACATTGAAATGATGGTTGATGGAACAGTACAGTTCAATAATGATGGTGCTTTGAAGATTAAAGGTAGTGGGAATACTGCTCTCGCCAATGGGGAGCTAAAAAAGACTGATGTTCTTTATATGGACGGTCTACACCACAATATCCTCAGTGTAAGTAAACTCTATGACTCAGGGCTCATTGTAACCTTCAATCAAAAAGGCTACACTATAAAAGGAAAAACAGGGAATTATCTTATAAAAGGTTGTAGAACAGATGGAAACTTATATCAGGATGATGGAAAATAGGGAATTATCTGCCCCGAGCCTGATGGGCCATATGGGCTCAAGCGTATCTTCCTGAATGCAAGAGGTTTCCAACTAGCTATGAGGGCCTAGGGTGTGTCTACGGGAAGACTATGCCCTCATTAGCAGAGTGTATCAATGTGGATGGAATATAAATGTATAATAAATAATGGAAGCAATATAATTAAACAGTGGAAGCAAACTAATGCAATAGATTAAGAAGAATAACAATAACTGTATCAATTGTAAAATTGATGTTGTAATGTCATGTCACTAGAAAACTAGAAAACATGGATTCAAGATAATAAGCATAACATGTTCCACAAGGTAAAAGAAAACAAAGACTACTCCAAGCATTGTGAGATCCAACATGGCCATCTACTAAGAAGATCCATCCAAAATAAGAAGCAATGAAGTGTTTGAAGCAATATGCTTCTTTATTTCAACACCTACAACCATGTAATCTACATCGGGTAACAAACGACACCCAAAGATAGTATGAGATAAATCTTAGTGGGAAACCACCAACGATTTCTATGACATTCGGCCCATGTAATGGAATATAGAAATGTGTAGGCATGCATATATAATGTAATAAAAGAAATACAATATAAATAAATACTCAAGTACCTACTCCAGCCCTCGGCTGGTGTTTGAACATGAAACCCATTAATTTTAGTATTTAATTACCATATAAGGGGAATGATTATAATCAAAGTATTATAATCCAATGCATTCCACAATAACGTGCCTACTAAGTCCAAGGTGATCGACCAAGGTAAAATGGGGCTAAGCAAGGACGTGGTCCTAAGGGATTTCACCATGGAACCTACTAGTCAACTCTAGATCCAAAGAGTGTATTTGAGGAATCCTATAATAATATAATGGATCATACGGTAGTATACCTAGCATCCATGGAATAGACAATAACCAAAGTCTAGGTGGGTATCAACCTAAGAAAACCACGTCCTTGAATTGGAATGGGATTCCCGAGACCCAGGGTATTCTCCTCTCAGAATTAAATGTGAGATCAAGTCATTTCATTCCTATTTGATATTATAATCATGTAATAATTCATTTTGGTCCATGTCATGCCTTCCATTAGAGTGGATAATTCAAGTAGAGTTGCAACCATTTATTTATTGGTCCAAGCCTTGTCTTCCATTAGTTTGGATATGCCATGTAGCGTTGTAACCATTTTGTCAAGTCTTATTTAACCATTAAGGCATATTCAATTAGAGAGGTTCACTCTGCTACATTCCATTAACATGGAAAGGGGTGCTACAGACATGTGACCATTATTCAATATCATTTGTTAAGGCCATGTTATATACATAGTATACTTTCCATTTCACATTTCACATTAAATAATCATTTGGAAGCACTTACCTTAGCTAGGAAAAGTGGTGAGTATACATGATACATTCCAATAGGAAATTATCTTTACTAACAAGTCATTTAATATGGAAAGGATCACCTTTAAGAAGGTCAAGCAATGGCACACCCGAACGGTGGCACAAACGTGCCAAAACACTGAAAACCCAAATGTGACATAACCTTAAACATGGGGTGGATTGAGTTGTGCGTTTGAATGGTAACAAATAATCACATATTTATGAAAATAATACCCATATTATTCTAAAAATTATAATCATGGCATGTAATTTTAAGAAACGACTCCTGAAGAAATCGGTAGGACCCATACGAACATTCCAAAAATAACGAACATTAGGGATAAGCTATAAATCATCCACCTTAGGGTTGTATGATCCTTCTCCTCCAGTATTGGTCCTTGATTTTCCTCAGATAAGAGTATATATATGAAAAGGTGAAAAATTCTCACCTGACAATACATAGGTCGAGAGCAAGAGAGAATAATAATGGCTAAAGAGGACATGAGTACTTACTGTTGCACATCCAACATGATGAATGGAAGATCAGTCAGATATCAGACGAAGGAGATATATTGATCCCTAGCTCTAGCCTTCAAAAATATCCAAAATGAGAGGAAAATGGGTTAATCTCCATAGTTATCAGATTAGGGAGGAAGGAGTAGGATTAATAGGTCGTTAAGGGAAACCTGGAAATTTACCCAGAAATTTAGCTTGCAAACAGTTTGTCAAAAAATGTGCTAACCTTATGAGAAGGATCTTCCAGAATGGTTTGGAAACATAGTTTTATCAAACCATTTTCAATCCATTAACGGGTAATTGGGAAAAAGGGGAGATCACATGGTTAGGCCGCACAGCCGTGCGCTAACCGTGTGAGGTGGATCTGTCTGAAGAAACACCATCCGCACGGTTTTCCAAACCCTGCGCCAAGACATCCCCCCCAAAAGATGGGCTCTAGGCTCCGAAGAATCCCCAAACAACCTCATAACATTTACTAACTCGTTAGGCATACATATTATGTCCAAAGTAAAGATTTAGACTGAAAATATAAAGGATCCATTCTTGAGTGAAAAACAGGATTCTTAGAGTCTTCACCCCTTAAAAGAACTCCCTCCCCCGAATTCTCCTTCCACAGGTAAAGAAACACTATCTGTGAACAACTCTAGCCATTGGGCCTGTACATTAGCTTACCCCTCCTAAGTATCATCCAGTACTCGACCGTGCTTCCATTACACTAGTATGAGAGGGAAAAATGTGCCTTAGAGAGACATCATGATTTGGTTAATGATGCGTACTAGATACTCCTAAAATGTAACATTGACATCTAACTCAACTTCCCAGAGATCAAAAGTATGAGACATGTTATCATGATATTGGGGAATTTGTGAGAGATAATAGATGTTTTTCATGACACGGTACCTAGAAGATAGTAGCAATCGATAGGCTACCAGCCCAACTCACTCTAGAATTTCATATAGACCAACGTAATGAGGTGGCAACTTTCCCTGAATTCTTGACTATTTATGCCATTGATTAGGCTATACCAGAAGGAAGAAACGATCCCCAACCTCCAACTCAAGAGGTCATCGATGGTGATTAGCATACGATTTTTGTCTAGATTGAGCAGTATTCATACACTTTCTGATCAGGTAAACATGTTCTAAAGTCTCGTGAATGAGACAAGAACCTAGTATGGATTTCTCACCTACCTCTAGCCTACACAAGGGTGAACGACATGACCAACCATATAAGGCCTCAAAAGGATCCATATGAATCATCTCCTAAAACCTGTTATTCTAAGAGAACACGATGAGAGGGATATGCTTCTCCCAAGAACTACCAAAATCCAAGACACATGCTAAGAGAATATCCTCTAGAACATGTATTTCCTATTCCAATTTTCCATCGGTCTAAGGGTGAAAATATGTGCTTAGAATCACCTAAGTTCCCATACCTTTCTGCAACCCTTTCCAGAACCGTGAATGGAAACATGAATCCCTATCTGAAACGATAGTACATGGAACCCCATGTACTTGTATGATCTCACAAACGTATAGTCTTCATAGTTAATCAAATGAGAAAGTCTCCCAAATAGGAATGAAGTGGGATGATTTTGTCAGTCAGTCAATGAATATCGAAAGAGAATCTCTACCCCTCAGCGACCTATGCAAGAGGACTATGAAATCCATAGAAACATAATCCCATTTCTATTCCAGGACTAGAAGTGGTTGTGACAAGTCTACAGGTCTCTAGTGCTCCGCCTTCACCTACTGACAGGTGGAACACTTAGTGATGAAGCCTGCAATTTAACGTTTCATTCTAGGACACCAATACTGCTGTCACATATCTCTATACATATTCAAGATGCTTGGATGGTCTTCCCACAAAGAGTCATGGGACTCTTTCATCAAATCCTCTCTCATATCTGTAGGACCCCAAATACATTCACGTAGATGTAGGATATCATCTCTTTCCAAAGAAAAATCTGAAGGTGGGTTATCTTCTGATACACTCTCATGAAGAACCAAACTATCAAGATCTGAAAACTGCCTACTCTTCAACTTCTCAAGGTGGGAAGAGGTAACTGTTGAGGTTGAGAGGTAAAACTTATCTAGATTTTCATGAAACTCTATATTAAGTTCAAAAAAGAGGGTCACTAACTTCCAATCATCATTGGATTTCTGTACGGCCTATGTTTGAGTTTTCTAACTCAATGCATCTACGACCACATTTCCCTTTATAGGTGAATATAAAAGCTCAAAATCAAAATATTGTATATTTTTCAGCCATATCTTCTATATGAGGCTCAAGTCACACTGAGAAATGATATACTTGTTGCTATTTTTATTTGTATACACAACAAAGAGCTCACCCAAGAGATAATGTCTCCAACAATGTAAGGTATGGAAACCTACTGCTAGCTTGAGGTCATGCATCGAGTAATTTCCCTTGGGAGTCATCAATTGTTGAGATCTACATGCAATTTTTTTTATTCCTTCATCAACACGTCTCCTAGGACAATTTATGCTGCATCAAAGAAGAAAATATAACCATTACCTGGTTCTAGAAGAATAAAAATTGGTTCTGATACAAGACTCACTTTAAACTCCAAAAAGGATTTCTCACATGCTATTAATCATGTGAAATTCACATCCTTATTTGTAAGAATAGTAAAAAGTGAAGCAAGACAAGAAAATCCTTATATGAAACTCTAGTAATATCTGTAAATTCCTAAGAAACTCCTGATATCATACAAATTTTTGGGATGCTCCCAGGTAACTACAATATTATCCTTTTCCGGGTCAACAAATATTCTTAATTCTGAAATTATATGACCCTAGAAGTTAACCTTATTGATCCATAAGTCACAATTTATAAGTTTGTCATAAATATGATGCTCTCCTAGTGTACTCAAAGTGATCTCATGATTTTTGGCATGGTCATTACGAGTGTGATAATACACCAAGATTTTATCCACAAGGACTATGAAAACATAGTCCAAATAGGAGTGGAAAACCCTATTAATAAAATCTATGAAAACAGAAGGTTCATTCTTAAGAATTAATGGAATAACCAGATACTCATACAGACCATACTAGCTATGTAAAGATGTAATTAGTATGTCTGATGGTCGGACTTGTACCTAATGATAACCTGGTTTCAGGCCGATCTTAGAGAACATATTTTGCCTCGGAGCTGGTCAAAGAGATCTTCTATTCAGGGAAGTGTATACTAGTTCATGAACATATGCTGGTTCAACCATCTATAATCCACAAATAAATGAAGATTTCCATCCACCTTCTTGGTGAAAATCATGGGTGAACCCCAAGAAGATTTACTATGATGTATAAATCTTTTCCCCCTAGGTCCTCTATCTACCTCTTAAGATCCTGAATCTCTATAGAAACCATCTTGTATGGAGGAATGGACACTAGATCTGCTCTTAGAACAAGCTCAATTGTAAAGTCAACCTCTCTCTTAGAATGTAAGGTAAAAAATCATCAGGAATGAGTTCCCTAAAAAGATCCACTACTAGAGGGAAATGAGTTTGAAGCAAACCCTGATCCTCTAAGAAAATATTTTCAATCTAGCTGGTCACTCCATCTAGCCCATGATACTTGAGTCCAACTCTCTCATCCTGGACATCCCACTCACTTTTGAAAATATAACTACTGCCTTCTGGTGATGTAAAAGAGACCCTATGTCAATAGAAGTCTACAAAGGGATGATAGTGGACTAACCAGTCCATCCCAAGAATGAAATCAATTCTCCTCATATTGAGAACAAAGAGATTCCACAAGAAAGGGTTACTGCCAAACTCATGGTTACAATCCCTACACTGGAATATTCCCTCTTTCTGTATTCCCAAAGATGTATCGAGGGTCATTACACCATAGTGATACTGTATATCTAGTCCAATAATTTCCCTGATAGTTACAAAATTAAAAGAGTTTGAAGAACCTATATCAAGAAAAGAAAAAACAATATTAGAGGATACTATAATAGTACCACATACTGCAGATGGTCCCGCAACATGATCATTAAATATCAGTTGTAAAGCATGAAACTGACTTGGTCCATGGCCCTATGAAACATATAGACTACAATGATCATGAATGCTCTGCTGGTGCTGTGGGTGATTAGGAGTTAGACTACCACAACCATGACCTCATCCTCAAATAGACCTACCAGTGTTATTCCAACTCCCCACCAGACACAACCTCAAAGAACTCGCTCCTTCAGGTGTAGTGGATACTAATCCTTTTCCAAATGAAGTTGGTGTAATGGTCCTATTAAATCATTGGAGATGACCCATATGGTGGAAATCCCGACACTCCATACGTTCTCTATCACATTGGGGCTTCTTATGCCCCGGTGTTACACACTAAAGACACACAACATAGCTATCAAAGTGGAGAATCTGGCTACCACTAACCTGACGAAAAACATCAAGGGAATGCTTCTTGCCACTAGAGGAACTACTGTACTGACATGACACTGGTCATTTAAACCTGATACTCATGATGCCCCTCAGGTTACACATAGTGATAAGGGTCTAATCAACTATTAAAGAAAATGTAGGAAGGTGAAAGACATTCACCTAAGTTTGGATGGCTTATTGGAGACCATCCTCAAAACGTATACATGCAAAAGCCCATCACTAACTAAAAGCAGTGAAAAGTATTATAAATCAGTGAAACATGATGAATATTCCATAATTGACATAGAACCCTGATTGAGATGCATGAACTCTTTGGATTTGTAAGCTATCAGTGCCCAAGGAATGAACTAATCATAGAAGGCAGTCTGGAAGTGAACCCATAACATGCCTTGATGATGACTGGCCTAGGTTGCCACATCACACTAATACTTGGCCATATCCTAAAGCATGTATGTAGCAAGCTTGACTGTCTGATTTGGTGGTGTTTACAGATGCTCAAAGACAGATAGCTTGGCCTCCAACCAAGACTAAGTAGCCCGAGAACCACCCTCCCCTGAAAAAGTAAGAGTATGATGCTTCTAGAACTTCCGGGTCAGATTAGCCAACGTATGTGAAACCCATAGAGAACTATACATAGAATACATCAGATGTTGGAAACTATCCCAAACATGACCATCAATGCATGTATTAGGTACAATTTGTGGTGCCTCATGTGGAACTTCTGTAGGTAAGACTGGCATCTCAGGGCCCACCATGTCTGGAGCATGGTCGTCACCACCCTCCTGACGAACGACATGGGGACGTCGTGGTATAATTGGTCTAAAAATGCCAAGAAAACACCTTAGAAAAAGATTAGGAGCATATGATATAATCACTAGTAAAATCGTAATGTATTAAAACTCACTACCCATGGCATATTACCCCAAACTACCTACTTATCAGTAAGTGCTCAAGTATAAGTTTCATATGATTTTGCAGTTAATTTCCAAGTTCACTCCTTTACCTTTCATAGACATGAAAAGGAGGGATAAGAATGTGCAACCAATTAATTTTAGATTTTAGGATTCAGTTTATAATAGATATCCATTTTTGATGAATTCATGCCCATACACCTATCACTAGAAATGACACCCACTTACTTAAAGCATAATGGCTGGACTTGGTAAATTACTCATCCCAACCCATTAGGGCCCACAAAACTCATGAATTGAGATTAGAAATCACTCAATCAAAGGAAAAGTAATACAGGTAAAAGTAAACTATCAAAAAAACACTCAACAATCACAATCATATCAAGGAATGAAAAGTAGAGAAATACACCTATATAGCATGGCAATATGCTTGACTTGTGAACTCTAGGAGCTTATAATGATGCATGTAACAATTCCCCTTTCCATAATATCATCAGGATAAGGATGAAATAAATTCTCAAAAGAGTAATAATCAGAAATTCCACACAACATGTGTTTTACCCAATAGTGAAATAATATCAACTATAATAGGAAAAAGAAGAATAACAATTATAATTAAGGCAACTTGGTTTTTACTGCGAATATGGGTTCACAACTCCCAAGCATGACTTATGACCAAGTCCCAAGCATTCCAATTCTCCAATATATTGTCACTAAATAGTAAATCATGAAAATAAACCACCACTAATACCAAATTGGGATGACTAAAACTCTGATTCCACTTAACAGGTGCCCCGAGCCTGGTGGGCCACATGGCCTCAAGAACATCTTCCCGAATGCCAGAGGCTACCGACTAGTAGCAAGGGCCTAGGGTGTGTTCATGGGAAGAATATTCCTTCATTAGTAGAGTGTAGCACAACAAAAGGAATATTAATGAATAATTAATAGTGGAAGAAATATAATTAAACAGCGGGAAAAACTGATACAATAGATAAATGAGAATAAAAATAACTGTATCAACTAGAAAAGTGATGATGTAATGTCATGTCACTAGAAAACTTGAAAACATGGATAGAAGACAATAGGAATAACATGTTTCACAAGGTAAAATAAAAAAATACTACTCAAAGAATCCTGATATCCAACTTGGTCATCTACTACTAAGCTCCATCCTAAACAAAAAGCAATCAAGTGTTTGAATCTGTATGATTCCCTTTCTCAACACCTGAAACCATGTAATCTACTCCAGGAACCAAATGATGCCCGTAGAGGGTGTGAGATAAATCTCAGTGGGCCACCATCAAAGGTTTCTATAACATCTGGCATGTGTAATGGAATATATCAATGTGGTTGTATGCATATATTAAGTAATGAAAGCAGTAAAATATAACTAAATACCCAATTACCTGCTTCAGCCCTTAGCTGGTCTCTGAACATGTATCCAGTTTATTTTGTTACGTAATTACCATTTAGTGTTAATAGGATACATGAGGTATAGAAAAACCTGACATCACCTCTTGATAGTATAAGTAATGAAGGTCCCAAGGCATCACAATTCAACAAGATAAGTATATCAAGTGATAGATTTCCAAGGTAATATCCAAGGTAACATAAATTTCATGGAAAGAAAACTCAGTAGTTTCTGAGTCTAACTCAGGGGTTAAGTTTACAATCCAAATAGCATAATCCTATGCATTCAAAAATAAGAAACCTACCCAGTCCAAGGTGATTGAACAAGGTAAAACAGGGCTAAGAAAGTTGAGAAGAGAAATTTTTAGGGTTTGGCTGAGCTTTAAGGCTTAAATGGAGAGAATAGGAGGGGGATGAGGTGCCCTTTTATACGAGAGGAAAGGGGCTATTTTGGAACTTCTCAAAAATATTAATTTATAATAAAATAAAACCCTACACAAAAACCTCAAAAGTGTCCAAAAATAGAAGAATATATGAGATAGGGTTTTAAGATCATCATAAAATAAATTTTGGACAACTTATTTTATCAATTTAAACATTATCTTTTTAATTTACACTTAGTTATTCTATTAAATTTTAATTTTGTTAATATCATTCAAAATGCTTAATTGTTATAAATATTTATATATATGGTGTTAATCAGCCATAAATATGTATTTTATGATTGTTTAGATCTTATAATTATCACTTTGTAATTTTCAATATTTTTTATGATTTTTAAAAAATGTAATAAAATGTTATTTTTATAAAATATCAATAATGTCAATTTTGAAACTATTCATTTATTTGACTTTAAATAAAATCCTCAAAAAAGATAAATTTAAAAAAATAATTAATACACTGATAACATTTCATAGTCACCTAGAGAATTAGCGGATCACTTCAATTAGTTCATGTGATAATTATTTTAATATTTTTAAAACCATTTATTTGATATTTCTGTTAACAAAATAATTTTTACATCACTATTGTATCATCATTATTAATAATTAATTAATCTCTAAAAATTAAAAATAAAAATAAATTATGTATTTAATTTAATTATATTTATATTGAATATTTACTTTTGATGTTCTATTATGTTTGTCAATAAATTAAAATTATTACACTTATAAGATATCAGAGAGTGACATGTTGTCACCTTCTTTTGTTTTGAAAATAATTACATCATTTTCAAGGGCATAATTCCATGAAATGTATCTATTCCGACCCTTAGGTGATATGGTTCTACTTTTATTCATCCAATAGAATTTTGGCAGGTGTTAGGGTAATTTTATAACATTCTATTTACCCTTAATTACTCGATTTACCTTTAACTATGGTGATAAAAATAATTACCAAAGTTACTATTAATGATGCCCAAAAAATCAACGTACCCCATTAACATAATTTAGACCAACTAATTCCAAATATGGAATCAATTTACAAAAATTTAAAACTCTTAAGTTGTAGTAATTAATTTAAAATTAATCATGTTGTTGAGAAAATGGTTGTAAAAAGGTATAACATTGAAAAAAATTGAAATGTTTTTACTTATGGATTCAATGTAAAATTATTGATAATGAGATAAATTATATTAAATGGTAAAAATATATTTTATTATTACTTTAAAACAATTCAATAATATAATTTAACCACATAAATTATCTCAATGTGAAAAGTTGTTTTTGGTTAAAATTTAACATATTTTTACTATTAATCAATATATGAAAGTTATCAGAAAAATATAAAAAATTTATCCAAAGAATATTTTTAAATCATATTACCAAATAAGAATTTTATTTGTTTCAAATCTAACTTATAAATGTGATAAAAAATATATTTAAAATGGTTTCTCCATTAAAAGGTGGCAAAATATCATTTTTTTGATAAATACATTTTCTATCAGAAAAAATGAACCTTTCCTTATATCATGTCTAGAAAAATAAAATTAAAATTATGTATAATACTATTCACAATATCTAGTTTATATCGCGTTAAATAATAATATTTTAATAGTATATCGTTGTTTAGTGAATCTCGGTATTGCGTACAACATAAGCTGTCGAGGAAGGTCGCTCTTGCATGTAACGAAAGACAAGTTAGTATTACATGTAGTCAAAGATTCATTTTGTGTTTCATAAAATATAATAAAAAATTATTTCATTTATACATTGAAAAAAATCTTTATTCGGTGTTGCATGAAATGAATTTTATCAAAAGAACTTGAAAGTGTGTGAAACACAAGCCATGAATAGTGTTGCATATACTGCAAGCTAATACGGTGTTTCTTATAGCACATGATAATCTTGGAGTAGTATACAACACAATAAATCAATGAAATTAAATATAATCTATCTCATTAAATATTGGGGGGTTACATTTGGAGGCCCTTGGAATGGGACACTTCTAATGGCGGTCGCTGTTGTGTTTTAAAAGAGACCTCCATAGGAAGTGTGAGGGCTTAAAAAAATTAGCACACCATCACCCACCCTGTATTACCTCATACTCTCCCTCGATAAATGCAACAACACTCATCCCCTCCCTCACTGCACCACCTCTGTCACACTGCCTCCACCACTGAATCATCATTGTCACTCATCCTCTCCCTCACCACACCCAACTATGCCTCCAACTCACCTATTTAAACCTTCCTCTCCCTCATCGCACTGCCTCTGGATATCCTTCATCACCCGTCCTCTCCCTCACCACACCCACCTCCACCTATGGCTCATCTCTACCTCATCCTCTCCCTCACTGTAGGCTCTAGAACCCTATCCCTCCCTGACTACCCTCGTCACTTCTAACTCTGCCTCCCTCTCCCCAACTCCCTCTACTCACACCTAAACCATTGCCACAACAAACCCAAAGCTGCATACCACCCATCCACCCTCACCGCTACTGCTCTTCGTGTCTCTCTGGCCCTATGAATCCACCACTACATTCACATGGGTTTGGATTTGTGTCGCTCTCAGGTAATATCTGATTTCAGTTATAGGGTTTTTATTTTGGGAACTTCCATAACAAATTGGCACTTCCATCCAAAATTGTATTTGTTAACTTCCATCACAAATTGGGTTTTTTAACTTCCTTCACAAATTATATTTGTTGATTTATTGGGAGGCATTATCTTATTTTCTAAGGTTGATAGTCCAAAATTGGTATTTGATGATTTTTTTCATCTACCAAATGCCCATAGAGGTTATTATATTTTGTTTCATTATTGTGATTTAGAATTTTTCTTTCTATAGTTATAGTTTCATTATATTTTTTGATTATAGTGTATCAAAATTTATGCATTATGATATTAGAGTATCGTAGATTCCTTATTTTTCATGTTGGCTAGTTATGTTTTATTATACCGAGTAAAATATATTTTGTTTAGTAACTGATTGACTCCTCCACGAATCTGATCAAATGATTGATGTTATCCCATTATATATGGCCCACGACCTATCCAAATCTATAATATGAAGAACAATATTTTTAAGGGAACCAATGGTCATGTTTACTGGAGGAGGATATGATAAGTGTGTAACAAGAGGGGAGCCATCAAAACACCCAACCAGTTCAACATAAAAATTAAGCAACTTAGAGTGAAAATAGAATAACAACAAGAAAGATATATTCAAATATAAAGGGAAATATCATTGGAATTATCCACTTTAAACCAACATTGAGGTTTATCAATTAAATAGTGTAAAGATATTTCTATGGAGGAAAACATAGAAAAAAATTAAATTTCAATAAAATAAATATAGGTAGTCATAATTTATAAAATATTTCTTTTTATAAAGGGTTATCTCCCCTTTATATGTTTTACCATCTACTCATATTAATATGTGGTTTAGTTACTTTTATCACCTCCTCTTCTTTCTTCGACTAGTATCCATGTGACTTCTTTGTTAAGGTTATACATAATTTAGTTATGAATCTTAAATTAAGATGAAATTTTTCTCAAGGGTGTGTGAATGTAAGAATATTTTTGACCTTACCCCCTTAATGGAATCTTTCTTAGCTAGCATGGATCAACCATATTTAAGAATAATTCCTCTTATAGAATCATCAGCGGGGAACTGGAGTCTTTGGGTAAAGGATTTATGATAGATATGATATATTTTAGAAAAATTCAGTATAATTTATTATATATGGAATCATAAGAGAGATATTAATCATGTATAATGTAATTATATTATATTCTTCATTAATTATTAGATATCATAAGTAGAATAAGTTATTTTTTAAGCATCATGGGAAACAATAAGTGTATTTCATCTCCAATAATTAAATTATAATTGGTGATATTTACATTTCATAGTTGGATTAACATTTTCTAATTATTCTTTTTATTCATTGGGTTAGAGAAAACATTAAAGGGGAAACAGTTGATTTACATGTTTAATGAAAGGTATGATTGTTTTCAGATGTTATAGTGCATACCATTTTTTCTCACCAATATATATTTGATCAAAAAAAAATTTTCTTCGAAAAACATTTACTAATTATTCTTTTTATTCATTCATGAATTTTTAAATATTTCTAATTGTTTTCTTGTTGTTGGTGTTGTCTATAACTCATGATAGTTCTTTGGTTGGGTCCTACCATTGATGTTGATTTTCGCATATTACTATAAACATTTTCCCCTTTGCTGCAACATAGGCTATGTTAGAAGGTTAATGTAATACATTCCTTGCACTACAAATTATGTAAATAGATTAACATAAGGTCAAATTAAACTCCACATTATGATAACAACTTATAAAATTTTTTATTAGAGACTAAAAATTATGCTATGGTATAATGTATTTTAAATTCGGGAAAACCCATTTTTGACGTTTAGAAAACATGTTCTTAAAAAAATCAAACATGATGATATACTAAATAAGTAGTATCTAAAATAACTGGTGGGATTTAGGAGATAAATATATTCTATAACCCCAATCAATAGTTGAAATCCAAAGTATAATCCAATCAAACCATGTTAGGCTAAATATACATAAAATTGAATAACATAACATACCAATAATGTAAAAATCATGAAATAATAATTTTCATTGAATTATTAGGTAATATAAAGGGAAAATTATCCTAGATAACATCTTGAGGATTCACATACACATTATGTGGTGTATGTTCTTTCACTATGATGTGATGAAGGGTGCACTGGGATAAGATAGTTTCTATATTCTTTTTAAGAAACTAAAGATCATTAAACACTAAGATAAGTATTTCTCATTAATAGGTAGTTCATGAAACTCCTAATTTAACAGAGAGAATCAGAAATAATATCATATATTTTTTCCAATTGGATATTTCATCATTGAACAATTAAATGAATGTGTGCATTCAAAAAAATACCATCATATGGATTATTAAGTGAATGAACCAGTGTTGTGTGTTATGGATATTCTATAGAATGTAAATCATAAATATAGGTTTCTCACAAGAATTCATGTTGTACTGGTAGCAATGTATAGTTTTAATTTGTTTTTCTTTGTTAGTCATGTGACCAAAATGTTGTTTTCTTCTTCACCATAGCATCAACATTATTTCCTTAATTTAAAACCACATTATATGTATTTCCCATTTCATCGTATAATAAATTAAGATCCATTAAGACATTTAGTGAATAAAGGACAGAGTATCAACAAATTCATAAACATACCTCAATTCCCTAAAATATCTCCAGACAACACAAATTAAATTTCAATATTCTTCCAAGAACTTTTAAAAATGATGTTCACCTCATCTAAATTACCATGACCAACATTAAAATTCAAATAAATTCTCCAAGTGTGGTACCTTGATTTTCAAAACATGAATAAAACAACATGTAAACTCCTCAATCACCCACCTTGACACAACTTTACCAGAGAACACTATGCAATAACCCCCACACTGTAATATTAATTATTCATTACACAATTCAAGGGGACTAGATATGGAAAAAACTAATTCACTCCCTTCACTATATGGATGCATATAATTTTCCAACATAGCTTTCCAAATTGATTGATCAATCACATGTTTTGAAAAATCACTAAACTCTGCATCTTCTATAAAAGTATCAACTAGTAATCTCATTAAAAATTGTAACCTATGTCCAACACTATCATATAAGTAGGCCAATGGAACCCTTCATGAAAATAACCAAAAAAATCCAAATCCTAAATATCTATCTGCTAATCATCCCTACCATACCCCCATGTAGAATGAAACATCATAAAAACTACCTATACACCTTGAACATATATATACTAGTGAAAATGGATAGAAACTCATTAAGATTGGACTCCAAAAACTAAAATAAAATCTCTTAACCTCTTCATCACTCTTTAACTCCACCAAATAATACCACCAATTAAACAAAATGTATAACCGTCCTCTATTTATGCCCCTCTTAATGAATGAACATTGGCATCATATTTTATTTTAAAGAATGTATATTCCAATTATCGAGTATATGATAGTGAGGATATTTAATCGTTTATAGTGTAATGAAACACTCAAAATATTTTATTTTCATGCATATATATCCCAATTATTACTAATGTTTTCAATGACTGTAGACATGTCAGAGGAACAAGAACTAGACCCACATCATTCTACAGAGCCCTCTACGTCTAAGGGTTGAGGTATGAATGGATGTAAATGTGTTTATTTTTTAATTATGAATTTAACATATATGCACATATTTCAAATTATGTAGGAAATTTTTTCAATAGGATAATACTCGATCTCTTCTTCTTCTTCTCATGAGAGAGGCCCTGGTCATGATATTTCTTCTTGGAAATCCGACGCGACCCTTGATGTATCACTTGACGAGAGATACCATTCTATGGGATTGGGTACCCCTACATTTATTCACACATTGGTTCATATAATACGAAACCCACACATGTTTTCATTGACTACAAGTCAATGGGATTCATTCCCCATGGATACATTATATCAGTTATCGAGGGAAGTTCAGGTAAGAGGATCATTTTAGTTTCTCGACCATATTTAAAAAAATACAAACATGTGATAATTTTTTTTCATAAATAGAATAATCTGAGTGTGTGCCTAAATTATTTTTGTCTAGTGTGTATATCTAAATGTTGTTAAATGTGTAAAGATAATAAAGGGAGAATCAAGAGGGATCACTAGGTACCAAATGTGGGTTCCCTAGAAATTCTGGATAAAGTCCCGAGAGGGGCTCTCTCATCTCAATGGCATGAGTTGTTTCATATTTGTATATTGAAGCTGTAATGGTGAGTCTATATATTTTATTTTATATATTTCTAATAATTTTTACCATTTAACATATTTTATATTTGAATTTATTGAATGTATGAGGTGGTAGAATGTCATTCTGAAAATAGTACGTTGTAGGGACCACCTCACAGGCTTGAAGCTCATCATGTGTCCCATATTTGACATGATTTATTTATTATTCATTTTTAAAATTTTATTATTTTATATGGTTTTGTGTTTTTATTTTTATCTTATTAATATATAGTTACAGGTGGATGGTGCACCGACTAGTGAAATGTCAGTGTGGATGACAACTCATGATCGAAATGATCCGAAGGTTGCAGCTCATATAGTAAGTTCTTTTACTAATTATAAATTATTACATATGTCTACATATAAATATATATTTACATTTACATATTACTTTGGATCAATTTTAGGTTTATTTAGAAAAATTTCTAGAGTACCAATGACAAATTTCCATGCGAATGGATGAATTATTCAATTGCATTATTCTTCATGGTGGACATGGATACAGTTTGACCTATGAAATAGGGATTACTTATTTTTTTAGTTTCACACAGAGTGGCTATGGATCTTGTTATTTCTGGTATTACATAGAAGATGTCAGATTTTGAGGCATGAGTGAATGCTTTCGAGGATGTAAATGTGCTGCTGGTAGCTGAGCTTAGAGCACTACGAGAATATGTGCATCTGGGTGATAGTGCAAGTGATCCTATGACGTAGGTTTATACTGAATTTATTTATTTATTTTTTATGAAATTAGTTAATATTATCTTTAGAATTTATATTTTTTGTAGTCCCCTTCCGCATTAGATGGATGTAGCAGCCATGGCCCTAGATGATATATCATATTCAAGAGGTGTGTTTTGTATTTTATTTTTTTTCACGTTTAAATGTATATCCTCACTTTGTTTTTTTTTGTATATTTTAGGGTTTAAACTACATTTTATCATTTCTAAGGTCCTAGTCTGTCATAGTTAGATTTACGTAGCCAATACCCATTCATAGATTCCTGCTCGGTCACCTAAACTACTAGGATGGTACAAACAAACTGGATAATATTCTCACTAAGCCCCACTATCTTCATCCCTCACCTTTTATAATAGTATTTCCTTCACTTATTCTCCCATATATGACCCCCTAAACAAATATATGTGGCCAGGATGTATGCCCCATTCTAAAAGACCATCCTCCACCTTCCACCCTGTCTGCTTCTCAGGATGTAGTATAATTTCATGGTCAGTATTTTATTATATTCTATCCTATATTTTCCTATCCTACCTATCTTATAGTATGTCATTGTGTGTGTGTGTGTCATGTTGTTTTTGTCTATATGTATTTCTTTTTTTTCCTATATGATCATCCTGTATGTTTGTCTCTCTCTCTGTGCTTGTCTGTAGGAGTGTGTGTCTATATATCTGCATGTTTTTCAATCAATATATCTATCCATTTTACAAAAAAACCATCAATATATTTATCCATTTATTTTTTTCATCACACTGTGTATTTTTATTGATCAATATGTTCACAAGAGTGTTTATACATAGGTTTTTGTATTTATTTGTCAGTCTAAATTCCTTTCTAACAACATGTATATCCATCCATCCATGTGAATTTTTAGTGGTCTATTTTTCTATAATCATTATTTATATTTTATATCAATTCATTTTTCATATTTTGTGTTTACATATTATTCTTTCTATGTTCATTCAATTTTTTATCAGTGTATGTGTGTATTTATTAAACCCATTTATGTGTCAATATTTCTTTTCTATTCAACATTTTTTGCAGGTTGTATTCAATTGTTCATTAGTCCCTTGGTCCATTAATCCATCCATATTCATGGCCATCCATCTTCCTATCTGTATGGTTTTCCATCCATCAAATCATTTATTTAGTAATGTGTGAGAAATTAATAGTCCAAGGAGATGTCATTAGACCCTCTATTAGGTTTCTAATAGGACTTAGGTACTAGTGATTTTGGATGATTCCTATGTTTCTCATCATTGTACAGATCCTCTCCTCAACATCATTTGATGGAACATTATAGAACAACTTTTTGAGTCATTATATCACAGATTTTTAATTTCTATGAAGTAGATGGTCATGGATGATCTAATTATTTGGGAACATTGGGGGTTGTGGGTATTTTATGTGGATTTCCAGTAACCCTTTCCCTTTGTGAAGGTTCGATCCCATAGTGACCTTGATATAACTACTCAGTAGTATTCCCTAAGGGTATGATGATATCCAGTAGTAGGAAAGATAGGTTCTTAACCCCATAAAATCACTTGTTGATGGAAGCTTGCTCTCAATATTAACTATTTTATATTCCATCATCATCTACAGTCGCCAAAACATATTAAAATGTTTCTCCTTACCAATATCTATAAATATTTCAGTCACATTGAATGACCCCAAAATATGAATAGAACCTTGCCAATATAGACATGTAGTAAGAATTAGTGCATCTTCACCAACACTTTATTCAAGAGACTTATAATATCTAATTCTATTAGCAATGTTTACATGATAAATGAACATGGCTTGAAACTATTGTGGGAGTCATAGATCAGGAGTAGGTAGATTCTTGATTACATCACCAAGAATCTTATAAGATGAATTGGTGGAGGGATGTCTGGATTTACATCCTAACCACATTCTTCATAATAACCCTATTCTAACTCTATATAGAACGTGTCTTGAGACACCTCTTTATTCATTAAAGAGAACCCCATTGAATGTTTATAGGGTTCATTAATCCCGTTAGGACCTTGAATGATTTATATTAATGTCTCAAAGCTAGAATTGGTTTGTCGATGGGGTTCCTTCCTTGTGGATTTCATGACATCCCTCAACAATTCATGAACTAATGAGGATGTTCACCTAAGATCTCCCTACATAGCCTTTGTGATGGTGGTATTTTCATACAAGGAACCATAGATTGGTTCCCTGTAGACCTAGTTTGCATCCCATAAGATGATTCTTAATTTATGTTCTATAATGTGGAATGTGTAACACCCCAAGGTTTTGAAAATAAATATTGAATTCAATTTTATAAACACAACTTTGCCTCTTCTATGTTGTCAATTTTGAAAAATGGTCATCTAGAGTTGTGTTCAGTAAGTCATTTGGAGTCTGATAGAACAAACATGATTTTCTGGTGAATAGAAACATACCCTTATGAATATTAATATGAATAGTAATATACCCCTTGAATAGTAAATAATAATATTATTTTATTTTCTCAAGGAAATATGATAATGGGATCTTAATTAATTTTTCAATTTCACATAAAACTAATTGCACTTCAAGATTGTTATTTTTTGAATTAATTATGACCTTATATAAAAATTAAATTAATAATATTTAGAAAATTATTATTGAAAAATGGATTTCACTTTTAAATTCTAAACGTCAAAAAATGGTAGGGGTGAATTTTTGGGATTTTTCTGAAATTCTAGAATTTTTGATGAATAGTGAAATACGATAAAATACCGTATATTAAATTTATCATTTAAATACACTAATTATGATATCATATGTGATGTAAGGCCACATGGTTCGAACTCAAATGACATTATTACTATTAGGGGTCACATGAAACAATACTATTGGTTGTCTTGAGGGAAATAAAAAAATAATGAATTAAATATTCAAAATTTACCCCTCTCCTCCACTATAAAAAACCCTCACCACTCCCTCTTCTCTTAAATACTCTAAGCTTTTAATATCTTCAATGTTATTCCCAATTACCCTTCCCTAGTCTCTCCCCATTTACAAGAAGCTTTTGGTCTTGCCAAAAGACCAAAACCCCTTCCCTTAAGGAGTTTCTCAAGGAGGTTATTTCAAGAGGTAAAGTACCCATCTTTTTCATTTGGTTTCATTTCAATTTATCTTTTTTTGTTATCCTCTCCTCACCTCCTCTATCCAAATGATCATGATAACTCTATTAAATTATTTATACTGGATTTATATCATTTTAATGGAAGAACCATCATAAATATTCTTACTCCCTCCCTCTTATTTTATTAACGAAATCGACATCCATGAGGTTCCGATTTATAACCTTTGTGGACGATGAAGTTTCGTTCGTTGATTAATTCTTCATTACTGGGAATGAAACCATATTCATGGTTGAACCAGAATATAATATATGGTTTATAACCTAATTAATATTCAGTAACCAGAATATGTACATATAATTATGTTATATGAAAAAACTATTTCATAATATTCCAAATACCGCCGAATAATCGAAGTGGTGGTCATCTATTGATTCATCCTCATTACATGTAACCAAATGATAGAAATAGAAATTAACAATTCTGGATGTTCATAAATAATATTTAAATTCAATTCTGGAGATTTACATCAATTCCACTACATTACTTAAAGGAAATTGAACCGAATATGAAAATAAAGGAAACGAACACTCCAAAACGATGAAATTCAATACAATAACATGTCAATAAATACATAAATGAACTAACTAGAATTATGGTAAACTAAATATATGTCTAATAGGATCTGAAATAAGTTATTATCAAGTATAATTTCATATTTCATGAGCTTAAGTACAAGAGCTTAACACGTTTGGAGTTAAGGTAACGGTTTTTTCACCCAAACATCCATTTTCATTCGGGATGCTTTCATTGTATAATTACCTCAATGAAATTATTATGTATTGTTATGTACTCATCATATATTCTATTTGAGTATCATATATATGTGTACAAACCAGAACCCTTCCCTATTTTATGGATATTTACACAATTTTAAAAGGAACAATCAAAG
This sequence comes from Viscum album, assembly GCA_963277665.1. Taxonomy (NCBI): domain Eukaryota; kingdom Viridiplantae; phylum Streptophyta; class Magnoliopsida; order Santalales; family Viscaceae; genus Viscum; species Viscum album. The sequence continues at coordinate 1,716,683,190 of OY728136.1, forward strand.
TTTTTTCCAAAATACAATCCTGATCCAAGGGAATTTCTCAAATTCTTTCCTATTTTGAAGGGCACTCTATGATAAGTTTTTGGAAACCTTTATCTTTATAAAATCACTCATTTTATTATGAAAATAATATCTTACCTCACTTCTGGTTTTATACAAATAGTTTTCCAAAATATCTATTCTTTTCAAAATAAAAGAGTATTTATCTCAAGAATTTCTTAACGATTTTAAAAGAGTGTTTTCGTGTAATTCAACACTCTTGTTGATTCAATGGTATTATTGGGTTTAATAATTTATGAAGTAATCTACCATATTTTACTTTAACATTTTATGACTAACTCAATTTTGGATGATCATTCCTAAAACCATTCACCATATTATTCCGAATGGTTAGTGTTTTTGTTCAATAATTGGGGAAAGTTTGTTACATTTCATATGATAGTTTCAATATGAATGTATATGTTGTTTATGATTATCCCCGCTCATATGAGGAATGCATTGGACTTATTATGTGATGTGTGGGGCCCTATATAGCCCCTCGATTCATCAGTAGGTCTCATGAGACTACTAGACAAGGAATTGTCCAAGGCCTTTCCCATTGTTATATGGATTTTGGCTGAGGCCTTAATCATTATACGTCTTGGCCGAGGCCTTGGAAAAATGTTTCAGAATGTCCGACATTATGCATTCCATCATTATGAGTTCACCAATTGATATTTCATGTTGTTATTCGACTAGTAGAATACCCATGTTTATGTTTTATTATGGCATTATTTACTCAGCTCATATTCCTGCCATAATGTGTTCGTGTTTATTATTAAAGGCATGTGTTTTCAATTATTCACCATGTCTAATGTTTATATTATTTTCCGTTTTATTACATACTCTTACTGAGCATTTTAGATCACCCCTTTCTTATGTTTTATTTTCTCGGAAGATGAATAATTATTTTATGAATGACTTGCAAGCATAATCTATGAGATGTGATGACTCTAGTGGAATAAATTAGTGTTGTTTTTCTTTTCCTTATATAAAGTTGAACATATGTATGTATCTTGTTTACATTAATAATAAATTACTTGGTACTTCGAGATTCGTACTCCTTGAATGTACGCCAATGTAATCAAATTGGGCACCAACTTCGGGCAATTGGGGTCAGGTTCTTATAGTTGGTATCAGAGGAATTTTAGTAGAATACTTGGAAACTAGATTTAGAAAACATAGAATTAGGGAAGAGTCCCTAAGTTATTATTTGAGGATATACAGAAAATAAAGTCCTTGTAATTTGGTAAGGAATGTATTATGGAGGTATTTCAAGCAATACATCCCTATCTGGATATAAGCAGGTAGAGGCGGCTCTGGCATAGATGTATCTAGGGGTAAAACCCGAAAACACTACTTCAATCTAAAATTGAACAGGAACTGGTGCGTGACAACGGGCCTTGATTCACTCTTCGTTATGACACTCCCAGGGGATATGCTTAGGATAATTCACATTTTCTTTACAGGTCATTATGAAGGATTGAAATGTAAAATATTCCTCAAAGAAACCATATTTGTGAATATGGGATTATCCATGCGTATGATCTCAATTTTTCTGAGTATTTTTAAGATAATATTATACATTATTATTCATAACCTAATCTAGTGTATTCCATTATCTAGATATGGAACCTAGTGGACTGAATGGAAATCACACGAATTCACGTTTCCCCTGTAGGGATTTTCCTATGATGCATGATAATGATGTTGGCTCTGGTGTTGTGACTGGTGCTGAGAAACTCATAAATATACAGGGACAACTTACTCAGGTTATGAATAATAACATTACCCATATGGAGCATCCAGATCCACCACATGGAGGAGCCATTATAGATCGCTTTATACAACAACAACCTCCATCATTTAATATGACTACAAACCCGTTTGTAGCAGAGTAGTGGATATGTTTCCTTGAGAATATATTTCTTGCCTTGGGATGTAATGAAAGAGGGAAGGTTGTCAGGGATGTTTATCATCTGTCGGGAGATGCAGATTAGTGGTGGCCATTAATACAAAACAAAAAGGAGGAGGAAGAGATATAAGAGATGGAATAGAGGTATCTTAAGGAAATCTTCATAGAAAAATATTTCCCTCATGAGCAGCGAGCAGATATGGAGTGAAAATTATTGAATCCGAGGCAGAAGGAAGATGAGAATGTTGCAAGGTATGAATATAACTTCACAAGATTAGAAAGACATTTTATAGACTATATACAAAATCCAAGGACAAAAATTGGTCGATTCTTTGATGCCCTAAATCCATTCCTCCGACGAGCACTGGTCTCCCAATGTTTTTCACCATATGAGGATATAGTTTAATGTGCCATCAAGACAAAAAAAGAATTTCCTTAAGTCTTATGACTTTAAGGGAAAGCAAGAAAAGAATAGGTCTGCTGAAAACCCTGGGAAAGGAAATAAGGAAAAATGGAAGAAGGAAAGAGTTGAATTGCCACCATGCGACAATTTTGGATGGAAACACCCTGGTGAGTTCTCAAAAGGAAATGAATTATGCTAAAAATGTTGTCAGAGAGGCCATCTTGCTGGTGATTGCAAGGGGATAAAGGAATCAAATGATGTTCGATGCCATAGTTTTCAGGATATGGGACACTATTCTAATGATTATCCAAAACATCAAGGAAATATGCAACAAAAAAAGTCCAAGGGAGCAGGGACAAGCTTATGAAATCACAACTGCAGAGGTTGAAATTCCTAATGATGTGGTGGCAGATACTTTAATTGTTTCCTCATGTTTATCCAATGCTTTATTTGATTCTGGATTATCGCATTGTTTCATATCTTCCAAATTTTCAAAGAAGATTAGATGTTTCCAATTTGATTTAACAATGGAGTTGTCAGTCAAAACTCATAAGGGAAGTATCATTGCTACAAAGTTCTATGAATCAGTTCTCATTAAGGCATATAAATGTTCTTTATCTGCTGATCTTATCATCATACCCATGATAGAATTTGATATAATCCTCGGTATGGATTGGCTTTCGGACCAAAATGCAAAAATTTATTGTAAGAAGAAGGAGGTTACGATTTTTGATAACAATGATAAAGAAAACCTTATCTTTACAGTAGAATCGTCACCACATGATTATTACCTAGATCCACCCCAAGTAGCTCAACTAAATTCAATTATTGGGGAGGAAGATAATGAAATAATTGTGGGCGAGGAAAGGAATGTTCAAATTGAGGATGTACCTATTGTGAGATAATATTTTGATGTGTTTCCTGAAGATTTACCTATACATCCTCCAGAACAAGAAATTGAGTTTTCCATTGATTTAATTTCTTGTTCAAGGCCCCTATCGAAGACCCCTTATAGAATGGCCACTGTGTAATTAGTGGAACTAAAGAAACAACTAGAGGAATTGAGTAATAAGGTATTTATTCTCCCTAGTGTTTCTCCATGGGGAGCCACTGTCCTTTTTTTAAGAAGAAAGATGGATCTTTGTGGTTATGTATCGACTACAGGGAGATCAATTCTATAACAATTAAGAAAAAGTATCCCCTACCTCGCGTTGATGATTTATTTGACCAACTACACAGAGCTCAATACTTTTAAAAGATTGAACTTCGATCTGGATATCATCAATTGTGTGTGAAGAAGAAAGGATTTTCAAAAACAGCATTTCAAACCAGGTATGTGCATTACAAGTTTACAGTGATGCCTTTTGGATTGACTAATGCATCGTTTTTCTTCAAGATCTAATGAATATAGTTTTCAAGGAATATCTCGATGATTTTGTAGTGGTATTTATTGATGATATCTTGGTATAATCCAAAAGCTACAAAGATCATGGAAATCACTTGCGCATTATCCTGAAGACTCTTAGTAGACATGAATTATATGGGATGTTTTGCAAGTGTGAATTCTGGCTTTAGGATATTTCTTTTCTTCGCCATATTTTCACTAAAGATGGAATCCTAGTTTATCTTGTGAAGACAAAGGCAATCCAATATTGGCCCACACCAACAAAACTAACTGAGGCATGTTGTTTTATTGTCTTAGCGGGTTATTATCAGCGTTTCGTGCAGAATTTTGCCCGACTGGCTAACCCGCTAATGAAACTCACATGTAAAGGGGTTAAATTTGTTTGGAAAAAATATTTTGAGGAATGTTTCGAAGAAATGAAGAGAATATTAGTCACTAATCTTATATTGACTCTACCATCAGGGAATGACGGGTTTGTTATCTATCATGATGCTTTAAAGAAAGGACTTGGTTGTGTCCTTATAGAAAATGATCTGGTTATTGCTTATGCATCACGATAACTAAAAATTCATGAGAAAAACAATCCTACTCATGATCTTTAGTTACCTGCTGTAATATTTTCTTTAAAGATATGGAGACATTATCTCTATGGTGAAAAATGTGAGATTTATACTGATCACAAGAGTTTGAAGTATATTTTCTCACAGAAAGAACTCAACATGAGGTAAAGGAGATGGATTGAACTACTCAAGAATTATGATTTCCTGATACACTACCACTCGGGGAAGGAAAATAAGGTGGAAAATGCCTTGAGTAGAAAGGATCTTGGAGTTTTAAGCAAGATGATATTTGAAAGGGATCCTATTTTCATGGATCTAGTAAAGATGGATATGGGAATAACCATGGAAGGTGAAAAATCAATGATTTTTCAAATAGTTTCAAAACCATATTTAATAGAAAGGATAAAAAAAATTTACGCTGATTATGGGGAGTTTCAAAAGAAAATTAAAGTGGTGAATGGTGGGATATTGAGTGACTTTGTATATGAAGATGGAATTTTGAAATTCTGGAAGAGACTTTGTGTTCCCGATATACCTGATATAAAACGGGAATTGAGGGGTGATGCTCATAGTTCCAATTTCTCTATACACCATGGAAGCACTATGATGTATAGTGATTTGAAGGAACATCTTTTGTGGGACAACCTGAAGAGGGATATTGTTGATTTTGTGTCAAGACGTATGGTTTGTCAACAAGTGAAAGTTGGAAGGCAACAGCCTGGAGGAGTATTGCAACCTCTTCCAATACCTAAGTGTAAATGGGATAATATCACAATAGACTTTGTCATGGGACTACCAAAAAATCCTAGAAGGAATGATGAAATATGGGTCATTATTGATCATCTTACCAAGTCAGCACATTTTCATTATATAAGAGAAGATCTGCTACTTGAACGTCTAGCAAGACTATATGTTAATAAAGATGTGAGACATCATGGAGTACCCATATCGATTGTTTCTGATCGTGATTCACATTTTACATCAATATTATAGAAAATTATTCAGAAGGCCCTAGATACTGATCTTTCTTTGAGCACTGCCTACCACCCAAAAAAAGATGGAAAATCGGAACGGAAAATTCAAACATTGGAAGACATGTTGAGGTCTTGTTCACTTTATTTTCAAGGCATGCGGGATCAGTATTTACATCTCATAAAATTTTCCTATAACAATTGATTCCATTCAAGTATACAGATGGAACCCTATGAAGCATTATATGAGAGGCGACGTTGTACACCAACTTGCTGGGATTATGTTGGTGAAATAAATCTCGTGGGCCCATAACTTGTTAAAGAAACAATGGGAAATGTGAAGATTATCCAGAACCATATCAAAATAGCTCAAAGTAGGCAAAAGAGCTATACTAATATCCGAAGGATGGATTTAGAGTTTCAAAGAAGGTGATCAAGTTTTCTTAAAGGTATATCCATAGAATGGTATTATACAATTCGGTAAGAAGGGAAAATTAAGTCCTAGGTACATCGGAACATTTGAAATTTTGGCCCGAATTGGAGCCACCATGTCTCTCCAAGGTTCACAATGTGTTCCACGTGTCAATGTTAAGAAAGTACATGCCATACCCAACACATGTACTCACTTATAAAGAAGTGGAACTTGAGCATGATCTATCTTAATGTGAAGTGTCTATCAAGATTCTTTATACTAGAGAACAAGTATTGAGAAATCAGACGACTCGACTATTAAAGGTTCTATGGAGGAACCATAAGATGGAGGAAACAACATGGGAGCCTGAGGAGCTTATGTTAAAGACATACCCGAATCCATTTAGGTAATATTATATGAATTTCGAGGATGATATTTTTGTAAGTAGGGGAGAATGAAACACCCCAATGTTTTGAAAATAAATATAGAATGCAATTTTATAAACACAACGTTTCCACTTCTATGTCTTGAATTTTGAAAAATGGTCATCTGGAGTTGTGTTCAGTAAGTCATTTGGAGTCTGATAGAACAAACTTGATTTTTGGTGAATAGTAAAATACCTTTATGAATAGTAATATGAATAGTAATATTCCCGTTGAATAGTAAAAAATGATATTATTTTATTTTCTTAAGGAAATATGATAATGGGATCTTAATTAATTTTTCAATGTCACATAAAACTAATTGCACTTCAAGATTGTTGTTTTTTGAATTAACTATGAACTTATTTAACAATTAAATTAATAATATTTGGAATATTATTTTTGAAAAATGGATTTCACTTTTGAGTTCTACATGTTGAAAAATGGAATGGGTGAATTTTTGGGATTTTTCTGAAATTCTAGAATTTTTAATGAATAGTGAAATACAATAAAATACCGTATATACAAATTATCAGTTAAATACACTAATTATGACATCATATGTGATGTAAGGCCACTTGTTTCGAACTCACATTCCGTTATTACTATTAGGGGTCACATGAAACAACAATATTGGTTTTTGTGAGGGAAATAATAAAATAATGAATTAAATATTCAAAATTTACTCCTCTCCTCCACTATAAAATCCGCTCACCACTCCCTCTTCTCATCAATCCTCTAAGCCTTGAATCTCCTCAATGTTCTTCCCCATTAACCTTCCCTAGTCTCTCCCCAACTCCAAGAAGCTTTTTGTCTTTCCAAAAGACCAAAACCCCTTCCCATAAAGAGTTTCTCAAGGAGGTTATTTCAAGAGGCAAAGTACCCTTCTTTTTCATTTGGTTTCATTTCAATTTACCTTCTTTTGTAATCCTATCCTCACCTATTCTGTCCAAATGATCATGATAACTATATTAACACATATATACTCGATTTATATCATTTTAATGGAAGAACCATCATAAATATTCTTACTCCCTCCCTTTTATTTTATAAACGAAATTGACATCCATGAGGTTCCGATTTATAACCTTCCTGGATGATGAAGTTTCGTTCTTCGATTTATTCTACATTACTGGTCATCAAACCATATTCATGTTTGAACTAGACTATAAAATATTTTGTTATAACCTAATTATTATTCAGAAACTGTAATATGTACATATAATTACGTTATATGACAAAACTAGTTCATACTATTCCAAATACCGCCGAATAATCGAAGTGGTGGTCATGTAATGATTCATCCTCATTCCATGTAACCAAATAATAGAAATGGAAATTAACAATTAAAATATGTTCATAAATAATATTTAATTTCAATTCTGGAGATTTACATCAATTCCACTTCATAACGTAAAATCAAGTGAACCGAATATGAAAATAAAGGAAACAAACACTCTAGAACGACGAAATTCAACACAATAACTTGTCAATAAATACATAAATGAACTAACCATAATTATGGTAAGATAAATACATGTCTAATAGGTTATAAAATAATTTATTAACAAGTATAGTTTCATATTCCAGGAGCTTATGTACAAGATCGGATCACGTTTGGAGTTAAGCTAAGGTTTTTTCCACCCGAACTTCCATTTTCATTCGGGATACTTTCATTGTCTAATTACCTCAATGAAATTATTATTTATTGTTTTTGTACTCATAATATATTCTTTGTGAGTATCATATATATGTGTACAAACCAGAACCCTCTGTTATTTTATGGATATTTACACATTTTTAAATGAACTTTCAAAGTTGTTTCCAAAATACAAGCCCGATCCAAGGGAATTTCTCAAATTCTTTCCTATTTTCTAGGGAACCCTATGATCTGTTTTTGGAAACCTTTATATTTATAAAATCACTCATTTTATTATAAAAATACTCTCTTACCTCACTTCTGGTTTTATACAAAGTTTTTTCCAAAAAAACTCTTCCTTTCAAAATAAAAGAGTATTTATCTCAAGAATTTCTTAATGATTTTATAAGAGTGTTATCATGTAATTCAACACTTTTGTTGATTCCATGTTATTATTGGGTTTAAAAATTTATGAATTCATATACCATATTTTATCTAACTGTTTATGACTAACTCTATTGTGGATGATCTTTCCTAAAACCATTCACTATATTATTCCGAATGGTTAGTGTTTATGTTAAATAATTGGGGAAACTTTCTTACATTTCATTTGATAGTTTTAATATGAATGTATATGTTGTTTATGTTTATCCCCACTCATATTAGGAATTCATTGGACTTATTATATGATGGGTGGGGCCCACTATAGACCCACGATTCATCGATATATCTCATGAGAAAACTAGATGAGGAATTGGATGAGGCCTTTACCAATGCGATATGGATTTTGGATGAGGCCTTAATCATTAGACGTCATGGACGAGGCCCTGAAAAAATGTTTCAGAATGTCTGACATTATGAATTTCATCATTATGAGTTCAGATATTGATATTTCATGTGGTTATTCTACTAGTAGAATACCCATGGTTATGTTTTATTATGGCATTATTTACTCCGATCATATTCCTGCCATAATGTGTTCAATTTTATTATTAAAGGGATGTGTTTTCAATTATTCACTTTTTCTAATGTTAATATTATCTTCCGTTATATTTCTTACTCTTACTAAGAATTTGATCTCACCTCTTTCTTATGTTTCATTTTCTCAGGAGTTGAAGAAATATTTTATTAATGACTTGCAAGAATAATCTAGGAGATGTGATGACTCTAGTGGAATAAATTAGTATTGTTTTTCCTTTCCTTATGTAAAGTTGAACTTATGTATATATCTTGTTTCCAATAATACTAAACTACTTGGTTCTTCAGGATTCATATTCCTTGTATGTTTGCCAACGTAATCAAATAAGGCACCAACTCTGGGCAACTGGGGTCAGGTTCTTATAGAATGTATTTGTCTATGTGATCTAGTGGATAAATAGTTATGGGATCATGTTTATGTTATAGATTTAAAACAATGATATCATGATGGATTCATAAATAGATTCCACCTTTTTCTCATACTTGAATTTAGTATATTTCGAATAAATATAATATGTCTAAATCCTTTCAATCCTGATGACACCTCATAAGTTAAATATCTAATATTTTTCCATCACCGCAATTGATCAACAATTGAGTGGTAAATATGGATGTATATATGTGTGTTTGTGGCTCTGATATGTTTGTTTGTCTGTCTAGGGAATTTTTCTGGTGATGTAACACACATTCATGAGTGGATTACCCCAAATATATCATGATATTTTTTTTGGATATGTTGGATCTTCTCAGATTATTATAATCAAAAAAATTGAAGGGGAAGGTTTATTCTAGGTAATTGGCAAATGATATACATCAACAGTCTATTCTATTATAGTTGAAGGATTGTGTGTTTCTATCATATTGAGTGTATCTCTCTCTCTCTCTCGGTGTATATATCTTCCAATAAATTTGTCCATCCACTCATTTGTCTATCACTTTTTATGTAATCTCATCTACTAGTTCATTGGTCTATCTATTCCTTCATCCCTAATTCATAGGACAATCTATCTATCCATATTTCTATACTTTGGTTGATCAAATATGTTGGTGTAGTTGCATCCGTCTATAATATTTACAATATTGACAATGAAAACACCCATGGAAAAGTGTATCTTTATATTCAAATGACTCTATATGTTCAACACTTCATCCAACAAGAAGGTAGTTTTAAACATAATGCACAACTATCTGTCATGATTTCTCATGTAGCACATGTCTTTTATAATATCTAGAGGTAAATTATGGTTTGATTTATTTCATTCTATGTGCATATCATGACTCTTCCTCCTTATATTACCCATTAGGTTTGTAAATGATTTTCTTAATGTTAGCTTTGAAGCATTGAATCACCCAACAATATTCGTATATATCTACTTATTTTTCTTGTTTAATGTTTTTTCGTGTCTTATTGGTCGGTTGGTCGTGGATGATGATTGGATATGAATTGAAGCTAGTTTGATTTCTATTTTGGTCTGGATATCTGATTTTAATTTGTTTTTTGCAGGCTATTTTTTTGTTTTGCTTATGCATTTCACCTATTGGAATGCAGGTATTTTTTAAAATATCAAGACTTGTGATCTCTTATGGAGGTCACTATAGGTTTTTGTTCGGCAACCATTAGTGACTGCCAATGACAGTCGCTAAATCTATTTATCTCAAATCATTAGAGACTACATATATGGTTGATCATATCCTTTCTAGCGACTGCAACCATGTCTGGGTTAGGAAACCCTATAGGGATTATCTTTGGTAGTCTCTAATGCCCAATATTGACAGGGCAACTGCGACTGCCAAAAAAAACCAAGTAGCGCTCCCTATAAACTATTAGAAACCACTTTTGGTGGTAACTAATAATCAATTTTCTAGTAATGATATCATTATGACTATATTTTCTTTAGTCAATATATTTTCAATGGGTTTATCAAATTTCTTTTGATAGAAACATTCCCTTGAAAAATTCCCATCGTTTTCCGAAGAAAATTCATTCTCCTTTCCTCTTGGAAGGATTGTATTTCTTCATGAATTGTTGAATTTTCTTTTTGAAATGTAAGAAAGTGTTTCGTTGTGAATTTCCCTCATTTATATTAATATTGGTATTGAACTGTGAATTCATACTCACGTCTCTCGACCTGGATTATTCTTCTATGCAAAGAAGCTTTTTTAATTTTTTTGAGGAAATATCCTCACTCTTTTTAATAAGTTATTTTCCATAATCTTTCCACATAGGTGGTAATTTAGAAATAATTGCACCAACATGAAATTTTTATGGTATATTACTCTTAAGGGAAATAAGTTTATTTGGTATAACTGGTAGCTCTTTAAATTGCTCCAAAACCGGCTTGTTATCAACCATCTCATAGTTTAGATACATTTCAATAAGAAATTTATTGATACCTTCTTCCTCAGCTTTGTGCATGGACTTTAGTGCATTCCATATCTCTTAAGTGGTCTTCATTTGGAAGAAATAGTCATAAGTGCAATTTTATAATGTGTTTAGAATATGTTCTCAACAAAAAACTTGATCGTCTTAAAGTTTCTTCCTCATTACTTGAATGCTGTCGACTTGAGTAACATCAAGGGGTGTACCATTGAGATTTGAAGTGGGATCCTCAGGAATGAGGGGAATATTCAGTTCCAATGTGTAAAAAATCTTTAACACCTTAAGTAGAAACTTCATCTTGTCATACCACTGGAATAAGTTATTTTCATCGAAATTGTCAAGTTTGATCATGTCTTGGTTTATCAATTTGAGGGATTTGGAATCCATCTTCTATGTTCTGACTTAGTTATCAACCCGTTTGATTGTAGTAAAATAATATGTAGGCAGATCAAGAAGAATGATTGAACATAGGTACATAAATTTAATTCACTATCCAAAAGGGTTTGATCCACCCCCCACATTGATGGTGTAGAGTTGTTGATGGAAGCTTCATATGACAGTTTCACCAAAATTTGGGGAAAACTGAACACCAATTTTCGATTTCCTTATAGTATTGATGTTGGACAAAATATCTAGAGAATTTTTGGGATTGAAGAATAAGTAAACCTTTAATCTATCTCATCATCACTTATTTATAAAATGAAATCGGCATAAATCTAACTTTTTTGAGCTTGTTGTTTGATTAAAAGAACACCTTGGTTCGATCGAAATGAGATAACTCTTGATGAGGGGAACCCATTTTGATTAAAACAAATCAAAAAAACAACTGTTATGACTTATCACATTTTTGTCTTTTTAATAAAATATGTTGTTTCGTTTGGTTATATATATATATATATATTAAAACATTTTACTAAATTTATATTTTTTAAAAACACTTTAAAATAATGTAGCCAAATTTATATTTTTAATGAATGTTCCAATTCCCAAATGTTGTTTTTAAGTTTTAAATTATAAAATCGTGTTTATTTTTCATGGAAAATATTACGTGTGTTTTCTATTATTATTATGAAATTATTTTTTATGTGGGATGCTTGTGTTGTTGGGACTTAGTGTGTGGAGTTCTGTTCTGTTGGGAATGTTTATGGATTGGGGCTCGTGGATGTTTTGAGGTCTGCTTCATTCGGGATGTTCACATAGTCCTACTTCATTGGCTCGCCTGACCTCCACTGCATGCCACTGTGACGATCCGCCTATCTCGCCACATCCTGACAGTTTGTGAATTGTGATACGGTGATCCTAGTTCCCTGATTTGTGTTTCCTGGTATGCTTATCCATTGTCGCTCATTTATCCTCAGCCATTCACATGTCCCTGATAATTATGTATCTCTTTTAACCACCTTGATTTCTTGATCCTTCGACTCACCTTCCACCTGTTGTGTGGCTCCTCGTCTATTACACCTGTCAAGGTGTCGCTTCGGGTCTTTGGTTCCATTATTTATTGTGGTGCGTGGGTGTTTTGTGTGTGTGGTTCATTATCTTAAACCTATGAGTTCGAGAGAATTGAGAGAATGTACTTGTTGTTCTAAGATCCGCTGCCAGCATGACACCATCCTAACCCCGTTCTGGTGATCTCTAGTGGAGAACTTGGCTCTCATGAGTTTTGTATCTTAACTGATTTACTCCTCCACCAATCCAATCAAATGAGTGAAGTAATCCCATTATATATAGCCCATGATCTATCCAAATCTATAAATCAAAGAACAATATATTGAATGGAACCAATGATCATGTTTACTAGAGGATAATATGATAAGTCTGTAAGGGAAGATGAGCCATCAAAATACCCAACCAGTTTAACTTCATAATTAAGCAACTTAAAGTGAAAATATATTAATAACAAGAAAGATATATTCAAATATAAAGGTAAATATCACTAGAAATATCCACTATAAAAAACATTAAGGTTTATCCACTAGATATTGTAAAGATATTTCAATGGAGGAAAACAAAGGAAAAAAACAAAATGAAATTTCAATAAAAGAAAGAAAGGTAGTAATAATTTATAAAATATTTATTTTTATAAAGAATTCTCTCCCCTTTATATGATTTACCATCTACTTATATTAAAATGGGGTTTAGTGAACTTTATCACCTCCTCCTCTTTCTTATACCAACATCCTTGTGACTTTTTTGTTATGGTATTACCTTATTTAGTTATGAAACTTACGTTAAGACTAATTTTTTCACTTGGTTGTGTGAATGTATGAATTTTTTTTACCTTCCCTCCTTTATGGAATCATTATTAGCTGGCATGGATCAACTATATTTAATAATTATTCCTCTTATAGAATCATCAATGGGTCACTGGAGTCTTTGGTTAAAGGGTTTATGATAGATATGATATATTTTAGAGAAATTTTGTATAGTTTATTATATATGGAATAAAAATAGAGATATTAATTAGGTATAATGTAATTATCCTATATTCATCATTAATTAGTATATATCATAAGTAGCAGTAGGAATTTATTGAGCATCATGGGAAAAAATATGTGCATGTCATCTCCAATAATTAAATTATAATTGGCGATATTGACATTTCATAGTTAGAAATTTATAGTTTTCTTTACATGAAATCCTCTTGTCCATCATGTCATACAAATGATAGGATGTAATAAAATGTGACAATCCCACCTCCTCATTCATTGAAAGAGATATGTTTTTTTTCATAAAATATAATTCACTTCATGGATTCTATAGAGTAATATCTCCCCTAAAAAACCATTTTGGATTGGTGGCGATATAGATATTGAAATTGATGATAAAATTTTATTTCATTTAATAGGGAATTCATAAATTATGATTGATATACCCGTGTTGATTTTTGTTACCACAACACATCAATATGTGTGAATTAAATCTATCATTATCCATCTTAGATAATAAGATGTATCTATTGTATTCCATAGTTGAATTACAATCACTGGCATGGGATCATTATTTTCTGTGATGTCTATTTTAATTGATTTGTTTTGTGTTATAGATTGAAATATCATCTTGTCACTAGTTTCTACATTCATATCTTTATGTAAACATAATAGTAATTGGTGGTGACATCACCATGTCCTCAAATAGAGTCTACATCCAATTCAAACAACACATTTAACAGAATTTATGATTGTATGTTATTCATTACACAACTATTAATGGTTGATAATGTATTCAGTGTATAACTATTTAGTGTAGATATTAGGTGACTATTAAGAATCCAACGAAAGTAATTGTTAACTATTTTATATACAGGATATGGAACATATAAATAAATGATATTAATCATTAAATTATAATGTAATCTAATGTGCCCCTCTAAAAAATATAGAAAATATTAATAGTTTTGATAACCCCTCAAATGTGGATGTACTTTTCTTATTAACAAACTTGGAAAATGTGTTTCTGTTATTTAAGTAGACTTATTTTGAAACTTATATGCAAATTATGTGAAACTAATTTTAGTAATAAATCAATATTTAGGCTCCATTTGGTAGTACTTTTTAAAAATATCTTAGAGTACAAATCCATTTTTATAATGTATTTTCTGCAAGTGTTTTAAAAATTCATGAAAATTTATTTCTTGAAAAAAATTCATGAAATTTTATTTATTTATATATTATAATCAAGACTGAATGTTTTCTTTTTATTTAATTGTCCTTTAACTATATATTTTTATTTCCTTACTGATTAAAAACTGTAACAAAAAAATCCTCATTTCGTAACAAAAAAATATCTTAGTTGAGTTTTATTTTATATATTCATTTCATCAACATTTTAATTCTATTAAAATTATTTTTCTTATCCAGACATGTTTTATAAGCCTCTAAATAAAATATTTATTCACATAAAAAATAAGCCTTTTAAAAATAAAATGAATAACTAATTAATTATATAGCAATGTTCATATCTTTTGTGAATTGTTTTTTTTTGTTTATGATGAGTACGAATTTAAGTCCATATGCAATTGGTTAGTATTTATATAAAATGTATTTTGTGATATGAAATTCTGAAATTCACACAATATGATGTCTTGTGTAAACGTTGCTGCTTGTTGTACAGATACTGATATTGATATGAGTTGGATTGATCTTCCAAATATAACATATTGAGAATATTTTTAAGGCATTATGCAATTTATTTACCTAACTAGAAGATTTCAATGTGAAAATATCTGGTTTCCATGTATAAAATGTGAAAATAGATATCAATTCATATCATTTACTGTGAGATAGCACCTATTCATAAATGGGTTTTTAAAAAATTATAATAGTTGGACTCTTCGTGGAAAAAAATATATTCATTGTCACAAAATAGAAACTATTAAGATGGATGTTTATGAGAGTAAGACTAATCCTATGCATGAAATGATTACTGAAATGGCACGTGGGCTTGCTTATAAAGGCATTAACATATGTAATGTTAAGACCAGTGAGATAAATCCGCGCTATGATGTTGATCATGATTTGTTGAAGATTTATGAAATACTTAATGATGAAAAATTAGAATTATATTTTGGGTGTACTAATTATAGTAAATCGTCTTTTATCATGGAGTTTTTCACTTGAAGACTTTGAATCAGTGGTCAAATACATCATTCGACATGTAATTGGTGCGATTGAAAAAGTATGTCCTGCTAATGCTACGATTCTTGAGTCATATTACCAAGATCATATGTTTACTGAGAACTTAGGTTTCACATTTGAGAATATATATGCATGTGTAAAAAACTTTATTCTATATAGAATTAAAAATGGGCATTTGGATAATTGTACGATCTGTTACTCTTCCCGGAGGAAATATGACATGGGAAATCAGACTAATCAAAGTCAGACTGCAAAACAGAGGAAATTGATTTCCATAAAGTAAATGTGTTACCTTCCACTGAATTTAAGGTTTAAAATATTATTTAGGTCATCTAAAGTTTCTCAATTAATAGGATGGAATGTGGATAGAAATAAGTATATTGATATGCTAACTCACTCAAAGGACACTCTTGTTTGGAAACAATTCGATCAAAGACACCCTGAAATTGCTAAAGATAGTTGTAATGTCTGATTGGGATAGGAAGTAGATGATTTCAATCCATTCAGGACTATAGTTGGTGAAATTAATAGCCCATGGCCTGTGGTTTTTGTTTCTTATAATCTTCCTCTATGGATTTGTATGAAACAAAAATTTCTATTACATTCCACTCTTATTAATAGACCTGAATATCTAGGGTATTAGATTGATTTTTACCTTCTTCCATTAATTGATGAGTTGAATGATTTTTGGGGTGATGGTGTGATGACATACGACTGTGAAACAAATGAAATATTCAAATTATTGTGAACAATCAATGAATTCTCAGCTTATGCAAGTTTTTCAGGTTGGAGTACAAAAGGGGAATTTTATTTCCCTTACTGCAATAAAAGTAAAAATTATACATGGCTTAAGTAGTGTAAAAAGTGGACATATAATGGCCAAAGACATTTTCTTCCCCCTCACCACAGGCTTGGAATGGACAGAGTGGCATTTGATGGTTCTATATAATTCAATACAACATAAAAGTTCATGACAGGAGTTGATATATTTTAATAGATTGAGGAAGAAAACATCCCCATGGTATATTAATTTTAGGATTTGGAATCTCGTCCATTACCCAATATTCGTGGTGCAGTTAGGTAGTGCAGTCAAAATTGGACGAATAAAAGTTTTTTTATTTTCCACTATTGGATAACTAACATTATAAGGCATAATTTCGATGTCATGCACATTGAAAAAAATGTTTTTGATAATATATTATAGACCATTTTAGGTGTTAGTGGAAAATCAAAGGATCATGTCAATTCACTATCTGGTTTAGAATAAATGGGTTTAGGGAAACAATTGAATTTATAGTTGGGTGAGGGAAATAAGGAATACATGCCTAATGCACAGAATATGGTGAGAAAAAAAGAGAATGATATATTTCTTTCCATTTTGAAGATGTTCAAGGTTCCTGATGGTTACTCTTCTAATATTTCCATGTGTGTGAATGTGATGAGTAGGAGACTGCAAGGGCTGAAAAGTCATGACTATCACATACTACATCAGTATTTGATTTCAATCTCAATTTGTGATTTTTTATCACCCAATTTTGTTCAACATTTGATTAATATGAGTAATTTTTTTAGATTTTTTTTATGAAATAAAATAATGGATGATTTAAAAAATTTGGAGGACAGAATTGTACTTTCATTTTGTTACATGGAGAAACTATTTCCACCATATTTTTTCAATGTTTTGTTTCACTTGAAACTGCACTTTACCAATGAAGTAATGACTATTGGTCCAATGCAATTTAGGTGGATGTATCCTATTGAGAAATATCTAAATACATTGAAACGATTTGTACATAACATAGCTCATCTGGAGCCATCAAAAACCAATGGTTATTTGATGGATGAGTTTACTAATTTTTGTGCAGAATATCTTATAGTTTTTGAAACAAAATAGCATAAGACCTATCAGATTCATGATAGTCTAGTTGGAGTAGGAACAATATTTGATATGGAAAACATCATGTGGATACTAGCTCATCGATATATCTTGTTCAATAATCCATTAGTTGCACCATTTATATATTAAGTGTCTTATCACTTTTATTATATAACTTTTACATTTTCTATTGTGTATACAAAGATGATCATTTAAACATGTCATTATTAATTTGAGGAAACACATTAATGTCTTAAAATAAATGATGTCTCATGTGAGTGAATATCAAATTCAACAGTCCCATTATGAATCATTTCATGATTGGTTCAATGATTTTGTACGTATAAATGTATTTTCATTATGATTTAAGTACAATAATATTTTCTTTCTGAATAACATTTTATTAAAATATGTGAAATATATAGGTCCATAACCAGTGGGATTTAGGTGACCCTACACTAATTGAAGAATTCAGGCAACTAGTTGAGGGTACATCTATAACAACTTCCCGTTACAAAGATTTTTATTCTAATGGATTTTGGTTTCAAAATAATGACCTCAATGACAAATGAGTAGCCCAAAACAATGGAATTGGTTGTCCTTCTATTCATTTTGGTTATTAATACGGTCAATCAAAAGATATCATTGAATTTATATAATAGAATGGGTTGAAATACATATTGTTAAAGTGTGATTAGGTTGATCCAGTCTATGGAAGTGAATTTGATCAATATTAGTTTACATTGGTGAATTTTACTGACATGTTATATAGAGATGAATGAGTTAGTAAAGAACATTTCATTATGCCCTCACAAAAATAAAACATTTTCTTCATTAACATTCCATCTAATATTAATTGGCAAGTTTCTATGAAAATATCAAGGTGAGGAGTGTTTTTAATTGAATTAAATGAACTCAAGACTGTTGCCTTTGTTTCACAAAAACTTGATAAACACACCATAGTTCAACGTGAAGAAGATATTCACTGGGATAGATAGAATGTTGAAATAGAAACGGTTGATTTACATGTTTAATGAAAGGTATGATTTCTTTTAGAAGTTTTAGTGCTTCCCATATTTTATCACCAATATATATTTGATCAAAACATTTATTTCTTAGAATAACATTTACTAATTATTCTTTTTATTCATTCATGATTATTTTGGTTTTAAATACAGCTAATTGTTTTCCTGCTGTTGGTGTTGTTTGGAACCCATGTTGGTCCTATGGTTGGGTCCTACCATTGATGTCGATTTCCCACTATTACTATAATCGTTTCACCCTATTGCTACATCATAGGATATGTTAGAAGGTTAATGTAAGACATTCCTTGCACTTCACATTATGTAAACAGATTAACGTACTATCACATTGCACTCCACATTATGATAACAACTTATAAAAATGTTTATTAGAGAACACAAAATTATGTTATCGTATAATGTATTTTAAATCAAGGAAACACCATTTTGGTCATTTATAAAACATGTTCTTAAAACAATTAATCAAACATGATTATATATTAAATAAGTAGTATCTAAAATGACTAGTGGGATTTTGGAGATCATTATATTCTATAACCCCAATCAACAATTGTAATCCAAAGTAGAATCCAATCAAACCATGGTAGGTAAAATATACATAAAATTGAATAACATAGAATAACTATAATGTAAAAACCATGAAATAATTCTTTTTCATTTTAGGATTAGGTAATCTAAAAGAGAAAATTATCCTAGATGACATCTTGAGGATCACATACACATTATGTGGTGTACGTTATTTCACTATGATGTGATGAAGGTTGTACTGTGAGAAGATAGATTATATATTCATTGTAGGAAACATAATATCATTCAACACTAAGATAAATATTTCAAATTAATAGGCAGTTCATGAAATAAAAAGACCATAACATGGATTAGTAACTGAAGGAAATAGTGTTGTGTGTTGTGGCTATGCTAGCCAATTTAAATCATGAATCATGGGTTCATCGCATGAAATCATGTTGTGTTGGTAGTAATGTATATGTTCAATTTGTTTTTTGCGAATCATGTGACCCAAATGTTGTTTGTTTCTTCACTATAGCATCTACATTATTTCTTTCATTTAAAACCACATCATCTATAATTCTCATTTCATTGTATAATAAATTAATATCCCCTAAGACATCTAGTAAATAAAATATAGAGTATCAAATAATTCATAAAATACCTCCATTACCTAAAATAGCTCAAGACAACACAAATTAACTTTCAATATTATTCCAGAAACATCTACAATTGAACTTCACCACAACTAAATTACCATGACCAAAATTATACTTCAAATAAATCCTCCATGTGTGGTACCATGATTTTCATAACATGAATACAACAATATGTAAACCCCTCAATCACCCACCCTTACAAAACTTCACCAGAGAACCGTATGCCATAACTACCACACTGAAATATTCCTTATCCATTCCATGATTCAAGGGGACTAGTTATGTAAATAACTCATTCACTCCCTTAACTATATGGATGCATATAATTTCCCAACCCAGCCTTCCAAATTTATTGATCAATCACATGTTTTGAAAAATTAATAATCATTGAATCTGCTACAAAAGTATAGACTAGTAATTTCATCAACAATTGTAACTGACATCCAACACTATGATATAAGTATGCCTATAGAACCATTCATGCTAATAACCAAAAAAACCAAATGCCAAATATCTATCTTCTAAATATCCCTACCATACCCCCATGTATAATGAAGCATCATAACAAACCACCTATAAACTTTGAACCTGTATATACCAATGAAAATGGGTAGAAAATCATGATGATTGGACTCTAGAAACTACACTAAACACTCATAACCTCTTCATAAAACATCAACTCCAACTAATAATACCTCTAATTAAACAAAATGTATAGTGTTCCTCTATTTATGCCACTCTTTATGAATGGACATTGAAATAATATTTTATTTTAAAGCGTGTTTATTCCTCTTGTCGAGTATATGATAGTGAGGATATTTAATTGTTTACAGTTCAAAGAAACATTCATCATATTTTATTTTCATGTATATATATATCCCAATTATTAAAAATGTTTTCTATGACTATAGACATGTCAGGGGAACAAGCACTAGATCCATATCATTCTGCAGAACCCTCTACGTTTGAGGGTTGAGGTATGAATGGATGTAAATGTGTTTATTTTTTAATTAGGAATTAAACATATATATGCACATCTGTCTAACGATGTAGATTTTTTTCAATAGGATAAGACTCGATCTCTTCTTCTTCTCATAAGAGAGGCCCTGGTTGTGATCTTTCTTCAAGGAATTCTGACACAACCCTTGATGTATCATTTGATGAGAGATACCATCCTATGGGATTGGGTACCCCTACATTTATTCACATGTAAGTTCATATCATACACAACCCACACATGTTTTCATTGACTACATGTGAATGTGCTTCATTCCCATAAGATACATTATATCGGTTAACGAGGGATGTTCATGTAAGAGGATAATTTTAGTTTCTCAACTATATTTAAGAAATACTAACATGTGATAATTTATTTTCTTAAATATAATAATCTGAGTGAGTTCCCAAATGATTATTAGCCATTTTGTATATACAAATGTTGTTAAATGTCTAAAGATAATAAAGGGAGTGTCAAGAGGGATCACTAGGTACCAAATGTGGGTTCCCTAGATATTCTGGATAAAGTCGGGAGAGGGGATCTCCCATGTCAGTGGCATGAGTTAGTTTCATATTGGTTTACTGAAGCTACATTGGTGAGTCAATATATTTTAGATTATATATTTCTATGATTTTATACCATTTTACATGTTTTATATTTGAATTTATTGAATGTAAGAGGTGGTAGAATGTAATTCTGAAAATAGTGTGCTGTAGGGACCTCCTCACAGGATTGGGACTCGTCATGTGTCCCAGATTCAACATGATGTTTCTATTATTAATTTCATAAAATTTATTATTTAATATGGTTTTGTGTTTATAATTTTATCTTATTAATATATAGTTATAGGAGAAAGGTGCATCAACTGAGGAAATGTCAGTGTGGATGACGACTCATGATCGAAATGATCCGGAGGTTGCAGCTCTGATAGTAAGTTCTTGTATTAATTATAAATTATTAAATAAATCTATACATAAATATATATTTATATTCTCATATTACATATTATCAATTTTAGGTTGAGTTAGCACAGTTTCCAGAAGACCAATGACACATTTCAATGCGAAGGGATGAAATATTCAATCTCATTATTGTTCGTGGTGGACATGGCTATAGTTTTACCAATGAAATAGGGATTCCTTGTTTTGTAGATTCATGAATAGAGGCTAGGGATATTTTTATTTCTAGGATGAAATAAAATATTACATATTTAGAGGCATGAGTGTGTGATTTCGAGGATGTAAATGTACAACTGGTAGCTGAGTTTAGAGAAATACGGGAATATGTGCATCTGGGTGATAGTGCAAGTGATCCAATGGCATAGATTTATACTAAATTTATTTATTAATTTTTTTATGAAATTAGTTAATATTATCTTTATAATTTTTATTTTATTTGTCCCATTCCGCGTAAGATGGATGTAGCAGCCATGGCCCCAGATGACACATCATATTCAACAGGTGTGTTTTGTTTTATCTTTTTTTTACTTGTTTAAATTGATTGTCTAACTTTGTTTTTTTTGTATCTTTTAGGGGTAAAACTACATTTTTAACATTTCTCTGGTTCTAGTTTGTCATAGTTACCTTTAGGAAGCCTTTAGTCATTCATAGTTTCCAGCTCTCTCACCTAAACTAGTATGATGGTATGAAAAAACTGATGAATATTCTTAGTAAGCCCCACTATCTTCATCCCTCACCTTTTGTAATAGTATATCCTTCACTTATTCTCCCATGTAGGACCCCCTAACAAATATATGTTCTCAGAATGTATGCCCCATTCTAAATGACCAACCTCCACCTTCCACCGAGTCAGCTTCTCAGGATGTAGTGTAATTTCATGGTATGTATTTTTTTTATTTTTTATCCTATATTTCCTTATCCAACCTGTCTTATAATATTTCATTGTGTTTGTGTGTGTAAAGTTGTTTTTGTCTATATGTATATTTTTTTTGTCTATATGACCAGCCTGTATGTATGTCTTTCTCTCTGTGTTTGTTTGTAGGACTGTGTGTCTATATATCTGCATGTTTTCCAATCTATATATCTATCAATTTTACAAAAAATCCATCTATCTATTGATCCATTTATTTTTTTATCATCACATGGTGTATGCTTAATGATCAATCTATTCACAATAGGGTTTATCTATAGGTTTTTTGTTTCTTGGTTTGTCTACATGACTTTCTAATGAAATTTATATCCATCCATCCATGTGACTTTCCGTTGGTCTATTTTTCTATCGTCATTATTTCTAATTTTACATCAACCCATTTTTTATTTTTTGTGTGTACATATTTTTTTCTATTCATTCAATTTTTTCATCAGTGTAAGTGTGTATTTTTTTTACCCATCTATGTTTATGTCTTTCTTTTCTATTCAACATTTTTTTAAAGTTGTGTTTTCAACTGTTCATTAGTTCATTGGTCCATTTATCCATCCATCCTATTGTCTATCCATGTAAGAACCCGGATCTTCATTTCAAGTATGTTTTTCCTTTTCTGGTCGTTTTTTAGGAAAGAGGAGAATATGGAAATTTTCAAAGTACACGTCGTGTACTTTATAAGTACACGCTGTGTACTTCGATGTCGTGCAAGCCCGTGTGCTGGCCGTGCCCGGGCCACACACACGGTGTGTAGGGGCGATGTGGAGGATACTTAAAGCAGAGTACGAAAAAGCCTAGTACATGTCGTGTACCCTATAAATACACACCACGTACTTTCTTTTTTTCCATTAATTGGACAGGGATCGTGCCTAATTGACAGAATCATCTTATTCTCCAGTTTCTTCGACTGAGAGCGACCCTTACGGCTGTGAACATCCTTTGATCCCAAGATCCTCCATCCATTCTCTGAATTGACTGTCGTTGATTGCATTGGAATCACAGTGGTGAACTCTTCCTTCTTCTTGAGTTTCATTCCATGTTTTTTCCTCTTTCTCAAGATATCGTGGGTTGAACATTTTGTGTGTTTTTATATATCTACAAAATTCTACATAGAATCGAGCCCCGTGGTTCAAGTATATTGATCTCCTAGAATCAAGTTTGTTGGTTTGTGACTTACCTTTCGATGTATTTGAGTTTTATGTGAAAATTTCCACCAATACCCATGAACAGGGTATTGCGTGTTTACCGTTTTCCCCTTGTTGTTTTCCTACCTTCCTTGTATGCTTTTGTAGAGGTAATTTGATCATTTATGATGATAATTGTTGTGCTTGGGTGTTTTTCCAAAGCCATGTTCTGTTTATGACATTTGGGTCTTGTTAGCCTTGGCCGTTATACCTGTTTTCCATGCCTTGTGACCGTAGGATGGAATTATATTATTGACATACTTGTTATTCTGCAGACTGGTTAGACAAGTAGCTCTATAGGTGTTCTTTGGCCTTATAGCATTATTATGAAATGACTGGCACGAGACTGTGAGAACATGGTGCTATAGACTACAAGGGACAGTCCGAGTGAGCTTCCTAGAGAGTCTTGGACATTATAGACTACTGGAGGGTAGACCGAGTGAGCTTCCTCAGAGAGTCTTGGACATTATAGAATACATGGTATAGACCGAGTGAGATTCCTAGAGTGTCTTGGGTATTATAGACTATAAGAGGTTAGATCGAGTGAGCTTCCTTGGAGATTCTTTACTTTTTTGAAATTCCTTAAACAATTCCAGGATAGAGGAGTAATTTACTGAGTAAGCTTCCTCATAGAGTCTGTGATAGACCCGAGACTATAGGAGGAATTGACCGAGTGTGCTTTCTTAGAGGGTTTCTAGACCTTGGGGCTATAAGAGGGTTAGACCACGTGATCTTCCTAAGAGATTCCTTGACTACCCTAGACTATAAGTGGAATTGACCGAGCGAGCTTCCCCATAGAGTCTTATAATTTTTTATGACCATACCAGAGGGGTTAGGCTGAGTGCACTTCCCATAGGGTTGTTGGTACTTCTTGGATATGACTAGAGGGGTTGGCTACGAGTACTTACCAAAGGGGTTCCTGTTGTGGTTATGTGTTTTCATCACTACTGCTTATTGTTCTGTGGATTGATTACTATTGCATATCATCCTGTTACTTTTTACTGATTACTGGCTGTTGTTTACTGTTACTTTCTACTGGTTTCTATACTATTACGTGCCATATGATCACTAACTGTTAGGCACAAATCTTCTTCTGGTTGCCTACTGGGATTTTGTCTGACACCCTGTTTGGGCCATGCTTTTGGGCCCAAGAATACTATTCTATTATAGTTATAGACAAGGGCAAGCGCCCTTTGACTTCAGGTACTTGATAGCTTTAGGGCAGGAGAGCATGTGACCAAGCTTAGGCTTGTGATGCTGTGGAGCTGTTTATCTTTTCTTTTGTACTTTGTTTTTGTACTGTATTCAGCATTGCGATTTGTTTGTCTTCTTTCCTAGACATGTCATGCATTATTTCATTTATATATGTGCTCTAGTTGTTTATTGTTTTAGTATTCCATTGTTCACTTGTGTATGGATTGATTACTACTTCCACTATTGTTTATTATTTCTCTTTTCCGTTGTGTACTCTGCTAATGTGGGCATAGTTTCCCCACTATCACACCCAAGGCCCTCGCTGCTAGTTGGCAGCCTCTTGCATTTGGGAAAATGTGCTTAAGGCCATGTGACCAACCAGGTACGGGGCGCCTCTAGGTGGCTCCCAGAACAAAGATGTTACAAAGTGGTATCAGAGGAGGTTCTTTTATCTTGATTTACTTTTTGGAGCCTTTAGCGAGGGATAGTACGGATTTGGTATTTGGTAATAAGCTGTACTTGGGTGTAGCTAAACCGTGTACCAGTAAAATCCAATCTACCTCGTATATTGTAGTTTTATGGTTTTGAGATTTTATGGTTGATATGTTTTTACCTTTAGTGACTCACATGATTTGTGTTGTTATTGTTGATGTTATTGCGGTTCTATTTCTGTCACAACATGATGAGATGAGGGTATTCCATCACATGCATCATATAGCCACTCGTTAGAAATCACATTCCATGCATTCTTGCCATGCCATCTAGTGTGCATTAGCGATTTCATGTTGTTGTGATAGACGTTCTGTACATTATGCATGCTGTTGTGATAGATTATTTTATAGAATCCCTATAGTTGGATAGAGAAATTGTTTGTATTATACCTTGCATAAAGGAACACAAAATTTTGGTTCTTGAGGTGTTATGGGCCCTCATGAATCGGAACATGGTGGATCGTTGACTTGTTTCTCATGTATATGACTTATATAAGATGCCAATATTTGATTCGCAGGGAGTATGGGCCCTCATGGATCAGAATTTGGCACCTCCATGTTTTTTTTCAGTGCTTTCTGGGCATCGGTGCAGTTTCTGTGCTACTGTCCAGAAAAACCCAGAATACATGGCGTGTACTTTATTTATAAACACCATGTAGTTTTAAACCGTTTCACTAACTGGGTGAGAAGAAACACGAGGTTGTGAAATGTCTTCAGGAACACGACGTGTACGGTAGGTACATGCCGTGTAGTTGTCAACCCTGTAGTTGGCCGTGTAACTAACAAAAAGGGTCGCCGAACCTTGTCTAGTACACCCCATGTCCATAGTGAACACGCCGTGTATTCTAGGGTTAAAAGGACCGTGTGAGTTAGTCGTGTAAAGAGACTCAGGTAGGGGATTGGAGTTCAAGTACATGCCGTGTGTGGGGACAACACGCCATGTAGTCTGGGGTGTTACACGACTAGCTGTGGAAGAAGTACACGCCCATGTGAATGACCTTAAGAAACAATCCGTGTAGTTTTTATACATTCCGTTTAGTCGTGTCTAGAAAAAATTGAATGTTTCTCTCTCCTTTTCCCATCTTGTACTCTAGTGTTCTCAGTATTTGATAATCCTGATCTAAGGTGTTCTTTTGATCTTTTAGAGCTATGCCTCTGAGACATCATTCAGTTGTACGTCAGCTGCCAGATGGTGATCAGACACCGGATATGGCCGATCAAGGACCTCCTATAGACCCTCCTGTTGTTCCAACCTTGGAACCAGAAGTTATACCTGTTTCATGTGCTGATGCACATTTTAGAGAGGACTTCCTGAGTATGATGCAAACCTTTCATGGTGCCCCGTATCTAGCCCCATCGATGGTCGAGTTGATGTGGGTTTTCCAGCAACAGTATCCTCCTACTTTCTCCGGTGATGGGGGACCCCAGGCTGCATAGTCATGGTTAGAGGCCACAATGATGATCTTCGAGCATCTAGAGATAACTCTAGAGAAAAGGGTAAAGATGGATACTTATATGCTCCGAGACACTTCCAAGAGGTGGTGGGAGGTGATCTCACAGTCAGGGCGCCAACATAGTATGACGTGGGATGAGTTTCAGTACATATTCTTAGATTAATTCTATCTGGAGACCTTGAGGGATGACCGAGTCTAGGAGTTTATGAGTCTGGAGTAGGGTAATCTTTCTGTAATGGAGTACTCATCACACATTACTAAGCTGCAACGATTCATGCTTATCCAAGGAGGCGATGATTTTTTCATTAAGTTGAAGTTGGAGGATTTTCTGAGGCACAAAATATTCTCGTAGGTGAACATCTTTAGGATGAATTCAATTTCTTCTATCGTCAACCAGGCGCCGATCCCAGAGTGCAATCTGAGGGATTCTGGGGCAGTGAGCCAGGGCAGTTCGACCTCCAAATCTAGTGTTCCTCCTCCTGATAGTAGGAAGTGTTGTAGGGAGCTCTCTCGAGGAGATCATAGTCAGTGGAGTGCATCTTCTGGTAGCCATGTAGTATGCTACTAGTGTGGGAGGAGTGGGCATACTAGGCTTCAGTGCTAGAGAGACCCGATGGAGTGTCGATCTTGCAGAAAGATGGGACATCTTTAGCATTTTTGTTATATCATCTCGCCTACAACTGGTGATAGGGGTTCTTATATGACCCAGTGTACAGGAGATGTATCACCCGTTTCTCACCAGTCTGGGAACTAGATTTCTTCCGGCCGTTCGGGTTGAGGTGTAGGTCATGGTCATGGTGTTCAGTCAATAGGATACCAACGACAACAAAGTGGATTAGCTCAGAGTGGTTAGCCAGGGGCATAGGGCCACTGTACATTCCATACATTAGCAGTGGAGCAGACTTATTAGGAGCAGGATACCGACCCTTCCACAGTTTCAGTTATGATCTTAGTGGCCTCAGTTTTATCTTCAACCCTTTTTGATACTGGTGCTATGCATAGCTTTGTCTCTGTTGTTGTTGTGGAGATACATGGGATATGTATCTTTTCATCTACCAGTACATTGACTCTATACACACTGTTGGGGACTAGAGTGGTTGACGTACGTCAGTGTAGAGAGTGTCCTCTTGAGGTTTCATGGTGTCACTTCTCATGGAACCTATATGTGCTAGAGATGACAGGCTATGATGTCATTCTCAATATGGACTGGTTAGTTCCCTTCCAGGCATTCCTCGATTGCTATCGCTGCAGGGTGAGTTCTGTATCACTCGAGGGTGGATCTTTTCTTCATAGAGGCGAGTGGGATGTCCAGGCGGGTAGATATGGACCCGAGCATCATGGGCTAGGAGGAGTTACAGACCAGATTTCTGGTCATTATATAGAAGACTAGGGGACTTCACAGTTATACTTTCCTCCACTGGTGGATCGTTTTAGGGATGTCATTCAAGAGGACATTTCAGGTTTTCCTCCAATGGTGGATCATTTCAGGGGTGGAATTTAGTCACCCACAATTATTCAACTTCACCAGAGGACCCTATTCAATAACTCCCACCCTGCAATCCTCCTTATTCATTGCATGATTCAGGGGGACTAGATTTGGAAAAAACTCATTCACTCCCTTCCCTATATGGATTCGTATAATATTCCAGCATAGCTTTCCAAATTGGTTGATCAATCACATGTTTTGAAAAATCACTAAACTCTGAATCTTCTACAAAAGTATAGATTAGTAATCTCATCAAAAATTGTAACCTACGTCCAAAACTAGCATATAAGTAGGCCTATAGAACCCTTCAGGCAAATAACAAAAAAAATTCCAAATGCTAAATATCTATATGATAATCATCCCTACCATAACCCCACGTAGAATAAAACATCATAAAAATCCACCAATACACATTGAAAATATATATACTAGTGAAAATGGATAGAAACTCATGAAGATTGGACTCCAAAAATTAAACTAAAATCTCACAACCTATTCATCACTCTTCAACTCCACCAAATAATACCACCAATTAAAGAAAATTTATAGTGGTCCTCTATTTATGCCTCTGTTTATGAATGGAAATTGACATCATATTTTATTTTAAAGAATGTATATTCCACTTATCGATTATATGATAGTGAGGATAATTAATTGTTTATAGTGGAAATAAACACACAACATATTTTATTTTCAGGCATATATATCCCAATTATTACTAATGCTTTCTATGACTGTAGACATGTCAAAGGAATAAGCACAAGACCCACATCATTCTGCAGAGCCGTCTACGTATGAGGGTTGCAGTATGCATGGATGTAAATGTGTTTATTTTTAATTATGAATTTAACATATATACATAGATATTTCAAATTATGTAGGAAATTTTTTTCAGTAGGATAATACTCGATCTCTTATTCTTCTCATAAGAGAGGCCCTGTTCATGGTATTTCTTCTTGGAATTCCGACATGACACTTGATGTATCACTTGACGAGAGATACCATCCAATGGGATTGGGTACCCCTAAATTTATTTACACATTGGTTAATATCATACACAACCCACACATGTTTTCATTGACTAAATGTGAATGGGAGTCATTCCCCAAGTATACATTATATCAGTTATCGAGGGAAGTTCAGGTAAGAGGATCATTTTTGTTTCACGACTATGTTTAAATAATACTAAAATGTGATAATTTTTCATCTTAAATAGAATAATCTGAGTGTGTTCCTAAATGATTTTTCGCAAGTGTTTATATACAAATTTTGTTAAATGTGTAAAGATATTAAAGGGAGAGTCAAGTGGGATCACTAGGCACAAAATGTGGGTGCCCCAGACATTCTGGATAAAGTCCCAAGAGGGGCTGTCACGTCTCAGTGGAGTGAGTGGTTTCATGTTGGTCTATTGAGGCTACAATGACAACTATATATATTTTAGTTTATATATTTCGAATAATTTTACCATTTTACATATTTGATATTTGAATTTATTGAATGTAAGAGGTGGTAGAATTTCATTCTGAAAATAGTGCATTGTAGGGACCACCTCACAGACTTGGGACTCATCATGTGTCCCAGATATGACATGATGTATTTACTATTCATTTTTTAAATTATATTATTTAATATGGTTTTGTGTTTGTGTTTTTATCTTATTAATATATTGTTACAGGAGCAAGGTGCACTGACTGGTGAAATGTTAGTGTGGATGACAATTCATGATCGAAATGATCCACAGGTTGTAGCTATTATAGTATGTTCTTGTACTAATTATAAATTATTACATACGTCTATATATAAATATATATTTAGATTTAAATATTACATTGGATCCATTTTAGGATGAGTAAGGATAGTTTTTAGAGGACCAATGACAAATTTCCATATGAAGGAATAAAATATTCAATAGCGTTATTGTTCATGGTGGACATGGCTACAGTTTGACCTAAGAAATAATGATTACTTATTTTTTAGTTTCATGCATACTGGCTATGGATCATGTTATTTCTGGGATTATATAGAAGATGTCAGATTTGGGGGCATGAATTCAGGATTTCGAGGATGTAAATGTGCAGCTTGTAGCTGAGCTTAGAGGACTACGAGAATGTGTACATCAGAATGATAGTGCAAGTGATCATACGAAGTAGGTTTATACTGAATTTATTTATTTATTTTTTATGAAATTAGTTAATATTATCTTTATATTTTTTATTTTTTGTAGGCCCCTTCCACATCAGATGGATGTAACAACCATGTACCTAGATGAATTATCATATTCAAGAGGTGTGTTTTGTATTTTATTTTATCTTTCTCGTTTACATTGATTGTCTCACTTTGTTTTTATGTATATTTTAGGGTTAAAACTACATTTTTCCATTACTTTGGTCCTAGTTTGTCATAGTTACCTTTAGGTTGCCTTTAATCACTAATGTAACAACCCGAGATTTTATGAGAAGTATTATTTTTAATTTATTTAATGTCTTCTATTGTATGATACACCAAGATTATCT
The DNA here is from genome assembly GCA_963277665.1 of Viscum album. Lineage (NCBI taxonomy): Eukaryota > Viridiplantae > Streptophyta > Magnoliopsida > Santalales > Viscaceae > Viscum > Viscum album. The sequence continues at coordinate 1,716,714,233 of OY728136.1, forward strand.
TGCGCTATACGCAACACCGTATTAGCTTTCAGTATATGCAACACAATTCTTGGATCGTGTTATACACAATTTCAAGTTCATTTGATAGAAGTTATTCAACGCAACATTGAGTGTATATATTTATATTCAATGTATAAATGAAATATGGTTGGATTCTATTATACGCAACAACAAAGGATTCTTTCACTACACACAACCCTGACTTTGCTTTCATTACACGCAATCGTGACCTTCCTCGATAGCTTGCGTCGTACACAATACTGAGTTTCACTAAACAACGATATGCTATTAAAATATTATTAAAACTAGCAGTTATGAATAGTAATACCAACTTTTTGAAATTTTTCAAATTTTATTTTTCAAAATGGACTTCATTTTTGGATTTGGGATATCGAAATTAGCCTAGGGTGAAATTTTGGTATTTTTCTGAAAACATTCAATTTTTGATGAATAGTGAAAACACTTAGTTACTACTTAAAAACCGACTTTTTATTTAAATAATTATTTATTTTATTTAAATTTATTTTAGGTAAAAATTGATACATAATACCTATATAAGTTCAATTCAATTCATTGAAGTCATTTTATCATAATTTTAGATATATAAATATTTTATTGAACTTTTCATAGTTTTTACCCACCTCCTAGGAGAATTTCCAAATTCACATAAAACATAATTTTACCACTTTTGTGAGTGGAATTTCGAAAATCCGAGAGACACGGTTAATATCAAGGACTAAAATGTGATTCATTGAGATGAAAATATTTTTTGGTGAATAGTAACTTTTTACTTTTTTTAACCACGGTTAATGGTAAATACGTTAATTAAGGGTAAAAATGATATAATTATTACCCTAAAACATGTCATAATTCTATTTGATAAGTTTAATTCGACCAAAAAGAACCTTAGGAATAAAATATGACCATTTAGGCACACTTGGATTAGATTAGGGCATTTATTATTAATTTATTTAAAGAAGGGTTAAAAATGTTAAAATCAAAGTTTAATAACTAAATCATTTCTAATATAGGGTTATACATAAGATAAATTCGACTATAAATATTAATTAGAAAGATAAAAATATTTCCTACATAATAGTAATTTATTTTTAATTTTTAGACTTAAAATAATTTAATTTATTTATGACACAATGATGATGTAGTAATTATCTTATTAATGAAATATTGACATAATTGATGTTATAAATAACCAAATAAATGTAATTTGAGACTTTTTATGAATTACAATACTTTTCTATGTTAATATGACATGTTAGTATTGATTTAATCAACTTTTTAGAACTAATAATTCTGTTATGATTTTCACAAAAATCAATTACCAAATAGTGTCAAAAGTGACATAAAATAGTTTTAAAAAAAAATATTATATGATTAATTGTTTTTATATTCTTAAAAATCTATGGTCCTGAAAAGATACTTATATCATGATAAGTGTATCATTAATGAACCACTTGGGGGTCTATTGGTTGTATATGGTAAGTTTATTAACTATATAATATAAAAATACAAAGTGACATGGTAAATGTCAATCTAATTAACTAAGAGTTAAAACTAAAATATAAGGTTAATATAATGACCTAAACTTTTCTAAATTCTATTGGATGAGAGGATTTCGACCCATCCCCACCTTAGCCTCTAAATAAATCAATTTTGATCTATTAAAAACCTCATATGACTTTATAATAAAATAATATTTTTAGCTTTTCCAAAGGTGCCCCTCTCCTCCCTTATAAAAGGGCACCTCATCCCTCTCTTCCTCACACCATTTTGAGCTTTAAAACCCAGCCAAAACCTGCAAAATTCTCTTCTCCACTTCCATAGAAACATCATATAGGATATGGTCTTCTTCAAAGACCAATTCTAGTGCCGTAAGAGGAGGTCTCAAAGAGGTGCTTCAAAGAAGCGGTAGTGTCCATTACCTATTCTTTCAACATTATTTATTCTTCCACTTATTCTTCTTTAGTTTTTTCATTATGAAGTAATAAAATAAGTATAACTCATATAATGATATTTTATTATAAGTATTAGACAATCCTATTTCACCATTTATCCATCCTATGGAAAACAAAATCACCACACGTGCGTACGTACGGAATACCGTCTCCACACCATGGTGAAATCTGTTTTTCCTCCAACACCTTACATGGATGGGTATAATGGTGTAAATAATAACTATACATAGTTATTATAACAACATACTGATTCTGATATATTTTATCATCCAATCCAATTAAATTCAATAATTATGGGAACAATATCATCGCTCGTGCGTACGTACGGACTACCGTCTCCACGACGCGATGAGATTCATTCTCAATGATTAACCATTCATGATTGATTATAAAGTATATATAATAAGTAAGCATGAAATATGTGACATAATAATGATACTGGATTTATGTATATATATATATAAGTATGTCATCTATTTAATTCCATTCTATTCAATAAGGAAACGAAAAAAAAAGTTCATGCATACGTACGGCCTACCGTCTCCATTAATGGTGTATTTCATTCCATTTATCGATCTGTTATATATATGTATATTATGAATATATATTATATATAAATCTTGTTTTACATTCTGGATGTAAGTAATCATGATCTAAGTAATCATATGAATAATTACAAGTCGAAACACAGACGACAAATGAAACGATTTTACCCAAAACACTGTTTAACATGGAATTTACAAAAGAATGGGTAATATAAAGTCATAAGTGAACCATATATGATATCATAACAATGAATATGATTATGTAATAAGTCAATGAAATTACTTAAATCATTATACAGGAGGTTCAGAAATGTAGGAAGCATATCAGACCTAAGGTAAGGGATAATTTTTCAAATCTCATTTTTATCCTAGATTGCTTATTCGTAAGTATTTACTGGGGTTATTGCTATCATCCATTTCCATGTTTTATAAAAGTTTATTCACATATGTTTTAATTCCTTTTTACCAATTTTGAATTTTACCCCATGGTATGGAAGGAATTTTCTTTTATTTACCCTACAAGGTACTTTTTTACTTTTTCGACAAAAGTACGAGAAGAATGTTTTTTAACGTATACGACATTAAAGGATTTTTACAGTTTTATAAAGCCTTATTTTTATGAAGCTTACTCCAAAATATTTCATGACGATTTTCAACAAAATCCTTTTCTTTTAAAATTTCATGACATTTTGTGAAAAGAAAATGATTTTGAAGAAAAAAGGATATTTTCCTCAAGAATTCATTTCAAGTGTTTAATCATAACCATTTTCATCTAAGATGACATTGTTTCACATGTGTATGTCTCAAGTATCATGTATCTATGATTTACATGGTTTCACTTTTCTTATGATGAAATGATATACATTTTTTTATATATGGATTATGTTATGATGGGATGATGTTTATGAAACCCATTTTTTTTCTTTGGGTTATGACGAAAGATTTATGTTTATGTTGTGGCACAAGTAAGAATGATTTCATTATGAGATTAGTGGGACCTATATCTCACTCTAATGCATTGGGTAAAGATTATATATATCATGATATAGACATGTATTAAACGGTAAGTTAATCATGTTCAGTGATACAGGAATGGATCGAGGAGTGAACTCGATTCAGAAAGGGACTTTGTCCTCTAAGATGGTCTTGGCAGCAATGCCTTGGCTACTATAGAAATCATAACAAGTGCTGGATAGTTGCCAAAATTACATGTTTTATTCCCATGGTATTTTTTCGTGATTGATGTTCCTTTATGACAAATGCATTACATACTTCAAGATTTATGTCTTTGCTCGAGGTTTTAAGGATTAGATTTCATGTTCATGTTTTTGCTTTCAAATGTTTATGGATTGTTTTATGTTCTCTATGTTTTCCCTTACTGAGCATTTGAGCTCACCCTTCTAATGTTTTATTTTCCCCAAGAAATAAATACAGGTTTTTGGTAAGGAAACAAAAATGGGAAGATCATTATGGGAGATTTTGAAGATCTTTCATCATGATTAGATGTTTATATTCCGAGTTTCCAAAGACACTAAACTATTACAATCCTTGTGTGTCTGTTTTTTTTATGTATTAAGTATTCCGCAAAAGTAATGTATTGTCCATGTACATCAAGCTTTGGGTCTCTACAGTTGGTATCAGAGGAATGGTTTATTTAACCTTTGGAAACTAGGATGCGAAAACATTAGTGAGATCCCTAGAGATATTTCTAAGGTATGTCTAGGGATGTCCCTAAGGATAAGTATACGTATAGGTTATAATCCTAGAATTATGGTAATGATCTTAGAATTAAACCTAAGATGTTTGATGTCTAAGGTACTCCCCCTTGATTATGTTATTTTCCTTGTATGATTTTTTCCTCTCATAGAATTATTTTTGTGTTTTTGTCAATGGAGGGAACCATAAGGAATTCGGTTAACATTGAATCCAATGGGCAAATTGGTGACTATGAGCAAATAAATTATGTAATGCCTAGAGAGAAAGATATTGTGATTATGCCGAATCAGTCATCGCAATATATGATTAACAAGGAGAAATTTAGTGGTATGCCTAATTCATCAAATAAGATGAAGATAGACTTTTATGCATGTTCTCTTATTGAGGAGCATAAACAAAGGAATATTGTGATATATAAAGAAGGGAAGAAGAACCTTGAGGAATACCTCAAATGGAGGGACATATGTTTTCTGTCTGGAGAAAAGGGTCATTGAGTGAAATACTGCTATGGAGTTCAATGTCTTATTTGTGGAGAACATGGGCATTACACAACTCAATGCCCTGACCTAAAAATTTACTTCTAAATCAAGGAAGGACTTATTCCATGACAATCATTGAAGAAGATGGATTGAAGTGGTTATGTATTGGTATTCAAGAATAATGTTGTTGAGGTTCTTTTATGGTGTATTAGAATATTTTTGTATTAGTCTATTGTGGTTTCCAATAGTTTTATGGTACCGATAACCGTGAAAAGTGATTCAAATATATTGGAAAGCAGATGATATGCGCATAATGAAGGGATAAGGAAAAAAATTAAATGTTTGATAGTATTCATGAGCTCATGACTGATATAAGGAGATGGTTCTATCATGGTTTGAGTATACATATTTTTTGGATTTTGGAATGTGGAAAGAGTTAAATTTTGACAGCATTCATGTTTTCACTAAGGTATAATGGGTATTCATTTTTCAAGAGAATACATGATTAATGTATTCACATGATTGGAATGTGACCAAAAAGATATATATTTGATAAAAGATGGTATTCACATGCTTGGTTGATGACATTTCAAGTAATCATTTTCTTTATACAATGAGGTTGGACTGAAGTATTTTAGATAAAGATTGGAAAGGATTTTGTTGGACATAAGTTAGTATTGTTTAAGGATAGAACTTTTTTTCCATATTATTGATGGGATGTTATAGTAATGTAGTTTTAGAAAAAGGACATCCTGCAGGATGGGCGACAACCCATTGCGTCAGACAAAGCTGTGGGAATCTAACCCACAACCGAAGTGCGACTGGCCTTTATTGCCTACCACTGGCCTACAGGAAGTCCCTGTTTAGTAGAAAATAGTTTTATTATATTAAGTAGTATGATATATGAAGTATAAGTCCATTTTAGGAACTATATATGATTAATCTCACTATAGATCAACTTATGTATATTTAATAACATTTTCTAACCTTTTGTTTGAGACAGATGGAATGACCCGTCATCCTATCACATGATCTTCTAACACTTCACGAATAAAATATTCTACTTCATTTCATTAAGAGATGAAGTGTAAATTGTTCAATGCACGAACAACAGTGAGATTTTACCAAAATAAATTAAGTATTTATTCTAATTCAAATTCTTCAACATTAGGGAAATGATCATTAAAACAAAAAATGTTGTCCTAGTGTCCTTATATCCAATGAATTAGATGGTACCCTAGATCATCACAAATTTGTGGCTTTTTGATTGTTGGATTTTTCATAGCCATGTTCTCTACCACTCTCCATCAGAACATGACGGTTAGATTTCTCTTCCATATCCATATTTTCACCTATGTTCTCCTATGTGGAAACCCAGAGATTAGTTAATTTGGGTAACCGTTATATTTCATACTTTAGTATTTAAATTCAAGTTTTGGTATTCCTTTTTACGATGTGGGTTTCCATTAAAAATAATTTCTAGTAGAAAACCATTTATAATCCCGACGAATTTCGAAGACAAAATTCATTTTAAGGTGGGTAGAATATAACAACCCAAGATTTTATGAGAAGTATTATTTTTAATTTTTTTAATGTCTTGGGATGTATGCTACACCAAGATTATCTTTCACTATACACAACACTATATTAGCTTTCAGTATACGCAACACAATTCTTGGATCGTGTTATACACAATTTGAAGTTCATTTGATAGAAGTTATTCTACGCAACATTGAGTGTATATATATATTCAATTTATAAATGAAATATGGTTGGATTCTATTATACGCAACAACAAAGGAGTCTTGCACTACATGCAACCCTGACTTGGCTTTAATTATACGCAATCACGACCTTCTTTGATAGCTTGCGTCGTACGCAATACCGAGTTTCACTAAACAACAATATGCTATTAAAATATTATTAAAACTAGCCGTTATGAATAGTAATACCCACTTTTTTAAATTTTGAAAATTTTATTTTTCAAAATGGACATCATTTTTGGATTTGGAATATCGAAATTAGCCTAGGGTGAAATTTTGGTATTTTTCTTAAAACTTTCAATTTTTGATGAATAGTGAAAACACCGGGTTACTATTTTAAAACCGACTTTTTATTTAAATAATTATTTATTTTAATTAAATTTATTTTAGGTAAAAATTGATACATAATACCTATATAAGATTAATTCAATTCATTGGAGTCAGTTTATAATTATTTTAGATATATAAAAATTTTATTGAATTGTTCACTGTCTTTTACCCACCTCCTAGTATAATTTCCAAATTCAAATAAATCTTAATTTTACCGCTTCTATGAGTTGAATTTCGAAAATCCTAGAGACATGGTTAATATCAAGGACTAATATGTGGTTCAATGAGATGAAGACAATTTTTGGTGAATAGTAACTTTTTACTTTTTTTACCACGGTTAAAAGTAAATACGGTAATTTTGGGTAAAAATGATATTATTATTACCCTAACACATGTTATAATTCTATTGGATAAGTGTAATTCGACCAAAAACAACCTTAGGAATAAAAGATGACCATTTAGGCCCACTTGGATTGGATTAGGACATTTATTATTAATTAATTTAAATAAGGGTTAAAATAGTTAAAATCAATGTTTAATAAATAAATAATTTTTAATATAGTGTTATACATAAGATAAATTCGACTATAAATATTCTTTATAAATATAAAAAGGTTTCCTACATAATGGTATTTTATTTGTAATTTTTAGACTTAAAATAAGTTAATTTATTTATGACACAATGATGATGTAGTAATTATCTTATTAATGTAATATTGACATAGTTGATGTTATAAATACCCAAATAAATGTAATTTGAGACTTTCTATGAATTAAAATAATTTTATATGTTAATATGACATGTTAGTATTGATTTAATTAAAATTATTCGAACTAATCATTCTGTTATGATTTTCACAAAAATCAATTACCAAATAGTGTTAAAATTGACATAAAATAGTTTTTAAAACAAATATTATATTACTAATTATAATTATATTCCTATAAATATAAGGTCCGGCCAATATACTTATATCATGATAGGTGTATCATTAATGGACCACTTGGGGGTCTCTTGGATGTATATTATAAGTTTATTTACTATATAATATAAAAATACAACGTGAAATGGTAAATGTCAATCTAATTAACTAAGAGTTAAAACTAAAATATAAGGTTAATATAATTACCTAAACTTGTCTAAATTCTATTGGATGAGATAATTTCGACCCATACCCAACTTAGATTTGAAATAAATAAATTTTGAGCTATTAAAAACCGAATATGACTTTATAATAAAAAAATATTTTTAGCTTTTCCAAAGGTGCCCCTCTCCTCCCTTATAAAAGGGAACCTCCTACCTCTCTTCCTCACACCACTTTGAGCCTTCATGCACGGCAAAACCCTGAAAAATTCACTTATCCACTTTCATAGAAACATCCTAGAGGTTCTGGTTTTCTTAAAAGACCAATTTTAGTACCCTAAGAGGAGGTCTCAAAGAGGCGCTTCAAAGAAGCGGTAATGTCCATTACCGATTCTTTCAACTTTATTTCTTCTTCCACTTATTTTTCTTTAGTTGTTTCATTATGAAGTAATAACATCAGTATAACTCATATACTGATATGTTATTATATGTATGAAACAACCCTATTTCACCATCTTTCCAACCTACGGAAAATGAAATCACCACGCGTGCGTACGTACAGAATACCGTCTCCACACCGTGGTGAAATCTGTTTTTCCACCAACACCTTACATGGATGGGTACAATGGTGTAAATAATAAATATACATAGTTATTAAAACAAAATACTAATTCTGATATATTGTATCATCCACTCCAATTCAATTAAATAATTATGGGAATGATACCATCGCTCGTGCGTACATACGGACTACCGTCTCCACGACGTGATGAGATTCATTCTCAATGATTATCCAATCATGATTGATTATAAAGCATATATAATAAGTAATCACGAAATATATGACATAATAATGATACTGTATTTATGTATATATATATGTATGTCATCTGTTTAATTCCATTCAATTCAATAAGGAAACAAAAACAACGTTCATGCGTACGTACGACCTACCGTCTCCATGAACGGTGTATTTCATTCCATTTATCGATCTATTATATATATGTATATTCTGAATATATATTATATATAAATCATGTTTTACATACTGGATGTAATTAATCATGATCTAAGTAATCATATGAATAATTACAAGTCAAAACACGGACGACAAATGAAATGATTTTACCAAAAACGCTCTTTAACATGGAATTTACAAAAGAACGGGTAATATAAAGTCATAAGTGAACCATATATGTTATAATAACAATGAATATGATTCTATAATAAGTCAATGAATTTATTTAAATCATTATATAGGAGGTTCGGAAACGTATGAAGTATATCAGACCTAAGGTAAGGGATAATTTTTCAAATCTCATTTATATCTGAGATTGCTTATTCGTAAGTATTTATAGGGGTTATTTCTATCATCCATGTCCATGTTTTATTGAATTTTATTCATGTATGTTTAAATTCATTTTTACCCATTTTGACTTTTACCCCATGGTATGGAAGGAATATTTCTTTTATTTACCCTACAAGGTACTTTTTGACTTTTCTGACAAAAGTATGAGAAGAATGTTTTTTTTAACGTATACGACATGAAAGGATTTTTAACATTTTATAAAGCCTTATTTTCATGAAGCTTCCTCCAAAATATTTCATGAATATTTTCAAAAAAATCCTGTTCTTTTAAAATTGCATGACATTTTGTGAAAAGAAATTGATTTTGAAGAAAAAAAAGTTATTTTCCTCAAGAATTCATTTCAAGTGTTTCATCAAAACCATTTTCATCTAAGATGATATTATTTCACATGTGTATGTTTCAAGTATCACGTCTCTATGATTTACATGGTTTTACTTTTCTTATGATGAAATGATATCCATTTTTTATATATGGATTATGTTATGATGGGATGATGTTTATGAAACCCATTTTTATTCATTGGGTTATGATGAATGATTTATGTTTATTTTGTGGCATAAGTAAGAATGATTTCATTATAAGATTGGTGGGACGTATATCTCTCTCCAATTCATTGGGTAAAGATTATATTTCTCATGAGATAGACATGGGTGAAACGGTAAGTTAATCCAGTTTAGTGACACTTGACTGGATCGAGGAGTGAACTTGATTCAGAAAGGGACTTTGTCCACTAAGATGGTCTTGGCAGCAATGCCTTGGCTACTATAGAAATCAAAAAAAGTACTAGATGGTTGCCACAATTACATATTTTATTCCCATGCTATTTTATCGTGATTGATGTTCCTTTATGATAAAGGCCTTACTTACTTCCAAGATTTATGTCTTTGCTCGAAGTTTTAAGGATTAGATTTCATGTTCATATTTTTGCTTTCAAATGTTTATGGACTGTTTTATGTTCTCTATATTTTCCCTTACTGAGAATTTGAGCACACCCTTTTTATGTTTTATTTTCCCCAGGAAATAAAGATATTTTTTCGGTAAGGAAACAAAAATGGGAAGATCATTATGGGAGATGTTGAAGATCTTTCAACATGATTAGATGTTTATATTCCGAGTTTTCAAAGACACTAAACTATTACGATCCTTGAGTGTCTATTTTTGTTATGTATTAAGCCTTCCAAAAAAGTAATGTATTGTCCATGTACATCAAGCTTTGGGTCTCTACAGTTGGTATCAGAGGAAAGGTTTAGTTAACCTTTGGAAACTAGGATGCGAAAACATTAGTGAGATCTCTAGAGATATTTCTAAGGTTTGTATAGTGATGTACCTAAGGATAAGTATACGTATAGGTTATAATCCTAGAATTACGTTAATGATCATTGAATTAAACCTAAGATGTTAGATGTCTAAGGTACTCCCCCTTGATTATGTTATTTTCCTTGTATGATTTTTGCCTCTCATAGAATTCTTTTTGTGTTTTAGTCAATGGAGGGAACCAGAAGGAATTCGGTAAACATTGAATCCAATGGACAAATTGGTGACTATGAGCAACAAAATTTTGTAATGCCTAGAGAGAAAGATATTGTGATTATGCCGAATTAGTCATCGCAATATATGATTAACAAGGTTAAATTTAGTGGTATGCCTAATTCATCAAATAAGAGGATGATAGACTTTTATGCATGTTCGCATGTTGAGGAGAATAAATAAAGGAAGATTTAGATTTCTAAAGAAGGGAAGAAGAACCTTGAGGAATACCTCAAATGGAGGGACAGATTTTGTCTGTGTGGAGAAAAGGGTCATAGAGTGACATACTGTTATGGAGTTCAATGTCTTATTTGTGGAGAACATGGGCATTACCCAACTCAATGACCTAACCTAAAAAGTTACATCTAAATCAAGGAAGGACTTATTCCATGACAATCATTGAAGATGATGGATTGAAGTGTTTATGTATTGGTATTCAAGAATAATGTTGTTGAGGTTCTTTTATGGTGTATTAGAATATTTTTGTATTAGTCTATTGTGGTTTTCAATAATTTTATGGTACCGGTAACCATAAAAAGTGATTCAAATATTTTGGAAAGAAGATGATATGTGCATAATGAAGGGATAAGGAAAAAAATTAAATGTTTGATAGTATTCATGAGCTCATGACTGATATAAGGAGAAGGTTATATCATGGTTTCAGAATATAGAATTTTTGGATTTTGGAATGTGGAAAGAGTTAAATTTTGACAGCATTCATGTTTTCACTATGGTTTAATGTGTATTAATTTTCCAAGAGAGTACATTATTAAGGTATTCACATGATTATAATGTGTCCAAAAAGATATCTGGGGGATAAATGATGGTATTCAAATGCTTGGTTGATGAAATTTCAAGTAATCGTTTTCTTTATACTATGAGCTTGGACCAAAGTATTTTAGATAATGATTGGAATGGATTATGTTGGACATAAGTTAGTATTGTTTAAGGATAGAAACTTTTTTCCATATTATTGATGGGATGTTATAGTAATGTAGTTTTAGAAAAAGGGAAACCTACAGGATGGGCAACAACCCATCGCGTTGGACAAGGCTGTGAGAATCGATCCCACAACCGAAGTGCGACTGGCCTTTATCGCCTACCACTGGCCTACAGAAAGTCCCTGTTTAGTAGAAACTAGTTTTATTATATTAAGTAGTATGATATATGAAGTATAAGTCCATTTTAGGAACCATATATGATTAATCTCACTATAGATCGACTTATGTATATTTAATAACTTTTTTTAGCCTTTTGTTTGAGACAGATGGAATGACCCGTCATTCTATCACATGATCTACTAACACTTCACGAATAACAAATTCAACTTCATTTCTTTAAGAGATGAAGTGTAAATTGTTCAAGGCACGAACAATAGTGAGATTGTACCAAAATAACGTAAGTATTTATTCTAATTCAAATTCTTCAACTTTAGGGAAATGATCGTGAAAACCAAAATTGTTGTCCTAGTGCCCTTATATCCGATGAATTAGATGGTACCTGAGATCATCACAAATTTATGGCTTTGTGATTGTTGGCTTTTTCGTAGCCATATTCTCTACCACTCTCCATCAGAACATGATGGTTAGATTTCTCTTCCATATCCATATTTTCACGTATGTTCTCCTATGTGGAAACCCAATGATTAGTTAATTTGGGTAACCGTTACATTTCATACTTTAGTATTTAAAGTCAAGTTTTGGTATTCCTTTTTACGATGTGGGTTTCCATTAAAAAACATTCAATTAGAAAAACATTTATAATCCTGACGAATTTTGAGGACGAAATTCATTTTAAGGGGGGTAGAATTTAACAACCCGAGATTTTATGAGAAGTATTATTTTTAATTTATTTAATGTCTTGTCTTGCATGCTACAACACGATTATCTTGCGCTATACGCAACACCATATTAGCATTCAGTATACGCAACAAAATTCTTGGATCGTGTTATACACAATTTCAAGTTCATTTGATAGAAGTTATTCTACGCAACATTGAGTATATATATATATATACATATATATATATTCAATGTATAAATGAAATAGTGTTGGATTCTATTATACGCAACAACAAAGGAGTCTTTCACTACACGCAACCATGACTTGGCTTTCATTACATGCAATCACAACCTTCCTCGATAGCTTGCGTCGTACGCAATACTGAGTTTCACTAAACAACGATATGCTATTAAAATATTATTAAAACTAGCCGTTATGAATAGTAATACCCAATTTTTAAATTTTGAAAATTTTATTTTTCAAAATGGACTTCATTTTTGGATTCGGAATATCGAAATTAACCTAGGGTGAAATTTTGGTATTTTTCTGAAAACTTTCAATTTTTTATGAATAGTGAAAACACCGGGTTACTATTTAAAAACCGACTTTTTATTTAAATAATTATTTATTTTATTTAAATTTATTTTTGGTAAAAATTTATACATAATACCTATATAAGTTCAATTCAATTCATTGGAGTCATTTTATAATAATTTTAGATATATAAAAATTTTATTGAACTTTTCACCCGCTTTTACCCACCTCCTAGGAGAATTTCCAAATTCACATAAAACTTAATTTTACAGCTTCTGTGAGAGGAATTTCGAAAATCCAAGAGACACGGTTAATATCAAGTACTAAAATGTTGTTCAATGAGATGAAAATAATTTTTGGTGAATATTAACTTTTTACTTTTTTTTACCACGGTTAAAAGTAAATACGGTAATTAAGGGTAAAAATGAAATTATTTTTACCCTAAAAAATGTCCTAATTCTATTGGATAAGTTTAATTCGACCAAAAACAACCTTAGGAATAAAATATGACCATTTAGGCCCACATGTATTAGAGTAGGACATTTATTATTAATTTATTTAAAGAACGGTTAAAATCGATAAAATAAAAGTTTAATAAATAAAATTTTTTTAATATAGGGTTAAACATAAGATAAATTCTACTATAAATATTCATTAGAACGATAAAAAGATTTCCTACATAATGGTATTTTATTTGTAATTTTTAGACTTAAAATATTTTAATTTATTTATGACACAATGACGATGCAACAATTATATTATTAATGAAATATTGACAAAATTGATGTTATAAATACCCAAATAAATGTAATTTGAGGCTTTTTATGAATTACAATAATTTTATATGTTAATATGACATGTTAGTATTGATTTAATTAACTGTTTTAGAACTAATCATTCTGTTATTATTTTCACAAAAATCAATTCCCAAATAGTGTCAAAATTGACATAAAATAGTTTTTAAAACAAATTTTATATTATTAATTGTTATTATATTTATAAAAATCTATGGTTCGGAAAAGATACTTATATAATGATAGGTGTATCATTAATGGACCACTTGGGTGCGCTTGGATGCATATGGTATGTTTATTAACTATATAATATAAAAATAAAAAGTGACATGGTAAATGTCAATCTAATTAACTAAGAGTTAAAACTAAACGATAAGGTTAATATAATAACCTAAACTTGTCTAAATTCTATTGGATGAGAGTATTTCGACACATCACCAGCTTATCTTAGAAATAAATCAATTTGGAGCTATTAAAAACCGAATATGACTTTATAATAAAATAATATTTTTAGTTTTTCCAAAGGTGCCCCTCTCCTCTCTTATAAAAGGGAACCTCCTCCCTCTCTTCCTTACACCACTTTGAGCCTTCATTCTCGTCGAAACCCTGAAAAATTCTGTTCTCCACTTCCATAGAAACATTATAGAGGTTCTGGTCTTCTTCGAAGACCAATTTTAGTGCCCTAAGAGGAGTTCTCAAAGAGGCGCTTCAAAGAAGATGTAATGTCCATTACTGATTCTTTCAACTTTATTTCTTCTTACACTTCTTAATATTTAGTTGTTTCATTATGAAGTAATAACATCAGTATAACTCAAATACTGATATGTTATTATATGTATGAAACAACCCTATTTCACCATATATCCATCCTACGAAAAACAATATATCCACACGTGTGTATGTACGGAATACCGTCTCCACGCCGTGGTGAAATCTGTTTTTCCACCAACCCCTTACATGGATGGGTATAATGGTGTAAATAATAACTATACATAGTTATTAAAAAATCATTTTAATTCTGATATATTGTTTCATCCACTCGAATTCATTTCAATAATTATGGGAACGATATCATCGCTCGTGCGTACGTACGGACTACCGTCTCCATGACGTGATGAGATTCATTCTCAATGATTAACCATTCATGATTGATTATAAAGTATATATAATAAGTAATCATGAAATATATGATATAATAATGATACTGGATTTATGTATATATATATGTATGTCATATATTTAATTCCATTCAATTCAATAAGGAAACGAAAACAGCATTAATGCGTACGTACGACCTACCGTCTCCATGAACGGTGTATTTCATTCCATTTATCGATCTATTATATATATGTATATTATGAATATATATTATATATAAATCATGTTTTACATACTGGATGTAATTAATCATGATCTACGTAATCATATGAATAATTACAAGTCAAAACACAGACGACCAATGAAACAATTTTACCAAAAATGCTCTTTAACATGGAATTTACAAAATAACGGGTAATATGAAGTCATAAGTGAACCATATATGTTATCATAACAATGAATATGAATATATAATAAGTCAATGAAATTATTTAAATCATTATATAGGAGGTTCGGAAACGTATGAAGCATATCGGACCTACGGTAAGGGATAATTTTTTAAATCTCATTTTTATCTGGGATTGCTTATTCGTAAGTATTTACTGGGGTTATTACTATCATCCATGTCCATGTTTTATAAAAGTTTATTCTTGTATGTTTAAATTAATTTTTACCCATTTTCACTTTTACCCCATGGTATGGAAGGAATCTTTCTTTTATTTACCCTACAAGGTACTTTTTGACTTTTCCGAAAAAAGTACGAGAAGAATATTTTTTTAACGTATACGAAATGAAAGGATTTTTACAGTTTTATAATGCCTTATTTTCATGAAGCTTCCTCCAAAATATTTCATGACAATTTTCAACAAAATATTGTTCTTTTAAAATTGCATGACATTTTGTGAAAATAAATCGATTTTGAAGAAAAAAGGATATTTTCCTCAAGAATTCATTTCAAGTGTTTCATCAAAACCATTTTCATCTAAGATGAAATTATTTCACATGTTTATGTTTCAAGTATCATGTCTCTATGATTTACATGGTTTTACTTTTCTTATGATGAAATGATATCCATTTTTTTATATATGGATTATGTTATGATGGGATGATGTTTATGAAACCCATTTTTATTCTTTGGGTTATGATGATTGATTTATGTTTATGTTGTGGCATAAGTAAGAATGATTTCATTATGAGATTGGTGGGACCTATATCTCCCTCTAGTGCATTGGGTAAAGATTATATATCTCATGAGATATACATGGATGAAATGGTAAGTTAATCCAGTTCAGTGATACTTGACTGGATCGAGGAGTGAACTCGATTCAGAAAGGGACTTTGTCCACTAAGATGGTCTTGGAAACAATGCCTTGGCTACTATTGAAATCATAACACGTGCTGGATGGTTTCCACAATTACATGTTTTATTCCCATTTTATTTTATCGTGATTGATGTTCTTTTATGATAAATGCCTTACTTACTTCCAATATTTATGTCTTTGCTCAAGGTTTTAAGGATTAGATTTCATGTTCATATTTTTGCTTTCAAATGTTTATGGATTGTTTTATGTTCTCTATTTTTTTCCCTTACTGAGCATTTGAACTCACCCTTTTTATTTTTTATTTTCCCCAGGAAAAAAAGAAAGGTTTTCGGTAAGGAAAAAAAGGGGAAGATCATTATGGGATATGTTGAAGATCTTTCAACATGATTAGATGTTTATATTCTGAGTTTCCAAAGACACTAAACTATTATGATCCTTGTGTGTTTGTTATTGTTATGTATTAAGTATTCCACAAAAGTAATGTATTGTCCATGTACGTCAAGCTTTGGATCTCTACAGTTGGTATTAGATTAAAGGTTTAGTTAACCTTTGGAAACTAGGATGCGAAAACGTTAGTGAGATCCCTAGAGATATTTCTAAGGTATGTCTAGGGATGTCCCTAAGGATAAGTATACATATAGGTTATAATCTTAGAATTATGGTAATGATCATATAATTAAACCTAAGATGTTAGATGTCTAATGTACTCCCCCTTGATTATGTTATTTTCCATGTATGATTTTTGCCTCTCATAGAATTCTTTTTGTGTTTTAGTCAATGGAGGGAACCAGAAGGAATTCGGTTAACATTTAATCCAATTGACAAATTGGTGACTATGAGCAACAAAATTGCGTAATGCCTAAAGAGAAAGTTATTTTGATTATGCCGAATCAATCATCGCGATGTATGATTAACAAGGTGAAATTTAGTGGTATGCCTAATTCATCAAATAAGAGGAAGATAGACTTTTATGCATGTTCGCATGTTGAGGAGCATAAATAAAGGAAGATTTAGATTTATAAAGAAGGGAAGAAGAACCTTGAGGAATACCTCAAATGGAGGGACAAATGTTGTCTATGTGGAGAAAACGGTCATAGAATGAGAGACTGTTTTGGAGTTCAATGTCTTATTTGTGGAGAACATGGGCATTACCCAACTCAATTCCCTGACCTAAAAAGTTAAATCTAAATCAAGGAAGGAATTATTCCATGAAAATCATTGAAGAGGATGGATTTAAATGTTTATGTATTGGTATTAAATAATAATGTTTTTGGGGTTCTGTTATGGTGTATTAGAATAGTTTTGTATTAGTCTATTGTGGTTTTCAATAATTTTATGGTACCTGTAACCATGAAAAGTGATTCAAATATTTTGGAAAGCAGATGATATGCGCATAATGGAGGGATAAGGAAAAAAATTAAATGTTTGATAGTATTCATGAGCTCATGACTGATATACGGAGAAGGTTATATCATGGTTTCATTATATAGATTTTTTGGATTTTGGAATGTGGAAAGAGTTAAATTTTGACAGCATTCATGTTTTCACTAAGGTTTAATGGGCATTAATTTTTCAAGAGAATACATTATTAAGGTATTCACATGCTTAGAATGTGACCAAAAAGATATACGGGGGATAAATGATGGTATTCACATGCTTGGTTGATGAAATTTTATGTAATCGTTTTCTTTATACTATGATCTTGGGCTGAAGTATTTTAGATAATGATTTGAATGGATTATGTTGGACATAAGTTAGTATTGTTTAAGGATAGAAATTTTTTTCCTCATTATTGATGGGATGTTATAGTAATGAAGTTTTAGAAAAAGGATAACCTGCAGGATGGGCAACAACCCATCACTTCGGACAAGGCTGTGGGAATCGAACCCACAACTGAAGTGCGACTGGACTTTATTGCCTACCACTGGCCTACATGAAGTCCCTGTTTAGTAGAAACTAGTTTTATTATATTAAGTATTATGATATATGAAGTATAAGTCCAGTTTAGGAACCATATATAATTAATCTCACTATAGATCGACTTATGTATATTTAATAACATTTTCTAACCTTTTGTTTGAGACAGATGGAATGACCTGTCATTCTATCACATGATCAGATAACACTTCACAAATGAAAAATTCAACTTCATTTCATTAAGAGATGAAGTGTAAATTGTTCAAGGCACGAACAATAGTGAGATTGTACCAAAATAAAGTAAGTATTTATTCTAATTCAAATTCTTCAACTTTAGTGAAATGATCTTGAAAACCAAAATTGTTGTCCTAGTGCCCTTATATCCAATTAATTAGATGGTACCTGAGATCATCACAAATTTATGTCTTTGTGATTGTTGGATTTTTCATAGCCATGTTCTCTACCACTCTCCGTCAGAACATGACGGTTAGATTTCTCTTCTATATCCATATTTTCACCTATGTTATCCTATGTTGAAACCCAGTGATTAGTTAATTTGGGTAACCGTTACATTTCATACTTTAGTATTTAAAGTCAAGTTTTGTTATTCCTTTTTATGATGTGGGTTTCCATTAAAAAAACTTTCAATTTGAAAACCATTTATAATCCCGACGAATTTCGAGGACGAAATTCATTTTAAGGGGGGTAGAATATAACAACCCATGATTTTATGTGAAGTATTATTTTTTATTTATTTAATGTCTTGTCATGTATGCTACACCAAGATTATCTTGCGCTATATGCAACACCGTATTATCTTTCAGTATACGCAACAGAATTATTGGATCGTGTTATACACAATTTCAAGTTCATTTGATAGATGTTATTCTACACAAAATTGAGTGTATATATATATATATTCAATGTAAAATGAAATATAGTTGGATTATATTATACACAACAACAAGGAAGTCTTGCACTACATGCAACCCTGACATGGCCTTCATTACACGCAATCACGACCTTCCTCGATAGCTTACGTCGTACGCAATACCGAGTTTCACTAAACAACGATATGCTATTAAAATATTATTAAAACTAGCCGTTATGAATAGTAATACCCACTTTTTGAAATTATGAAAATTTTATTTTTCAAAATGGACTTCATTTTTGGATTCGGAATACCGAAATTATCCTAGGGTGAAATTTTGGTATTTTTCTTTAAACTTTCAATTTTTTATGAATAGTGAACACACCGGGTTACTATTTAAAACCCGAATTTTTATTTAAATAATTATTCATTTTATTTATATTTATTTTAGGTAAAAATTTATACATAATACCTATATAAGTTCAATTTAATTCATTGGAGTCATTTTATAATAATTTTAGATATATAAAAATTTTATTGAACTTTTCACCGTCTTTTACCCACCTCCTAGGAGAATTTCCAAATTCACATAAAACGTAATTTTACCGCTTCTAGGAGCAGAATTTTGAAAATCCGAGAGACACGGTTAATATCAAGTACTAAAATGTGGTTCAATGAGACGAAAATAATTTTTGGTGAATAGTAACTTTTTACTGTTTTTTACCACGGTTAAAAGTAAATACGGTAATTATGGGTAAAAATGATATTATATTTACCCTAACACATGTCCTAATTCTATTGGATAAGTTTAATTTGACCAAAAAAACCTCAGGAATAAAATATGACCATTTAGGCCCACATGGATTATATTAGGACATTTATTATTAATTTATTTAAAGAAGGGTTAAAATAGTTAAAATCAATGTTTAATAACTAAATAATTTCTAATATAGGGCTATACATGAGATAAATTCTACTATATATATTCATTAGAAAGATAAAAAGATTTCCTAAATAATGGTATTTTATTTGTAATTCTTAGACTTAAAATAATTTAATTTATTTATGACACAATGATGATGCAACAATTATCTTATTAATGAAATATTGACATAATTGATGTTATAAATACCCAAATAAATGTAATTTGAGACTTTTAATGAATTAAAATAATTTTATATGTTAATATGACATGTTAGTATTGATTTAATTAACTGTTTTAGAACTAATCATTCTGTTATTATTTTCACAAAAATCTATTACCAAATAGTGTCAAAATTGACATAAAATAGTTTTTAAAACAAATATTATTTTATTAATTGTTATTATATTTTTAAAAATCTAATGTTCGTCCAAGATACTTATATAATAATAGTTGTATCATTAATGGACCACTTGAGGGCGTTTGGATGTATATGGTATGTTTATTAACTATATAATAGAAAAATAAAAAGTGACACGGTAAATGTCAATCTAATTAACTAAGAGTTAAAACAAAAAGATAAGGTTAATATAATGACCTAAACTTGTCTAAATTCTATTGTATGAGAGTATTTAGACCCATCCCCAGCATAGATTATAAATAAATCAATTTGGAGCTATTAAAAATAGAACATGACTTTATAATAAAATAATATTTTTTGTTTTTCCAAAGGTGCCCCTCTCCTCTCTTATAAAAGGGCACCTCCTCCCTCTCTTCCTCACACCACTTTGAGCCTTAAAGATCATCCAACCCCTGAAGAATTCTGTTCTCCACTTCCATAGAAACATTATAGAGGTTCTGGTCTTCTTCAAAGTCCAATTTTAGTGCCCTAAGAGGAGGTCTCAAAGAGGCGCTTCAAAGAAGATGTAATGTCCATTACTGGTTATTTAAACTTTATTTCATCTTACACTTATTCATCTTTAGTTGTTTCATTATGAAGTAATAAAATCAGTATAACTCATATAATGATATGTTAATATATGTATGAAACAACCCTATTTCACCATATATCCATCCTACGGAAAACTAAATCACCACGCGTGCGTATGTACGGAATACCATCTCCACACCGTGGTGAAATCTGTTTTCCCACCAACACCTTACATGGATGGGTATAATGGTGTAAATAATAAATATAAATATTTATTATAACATCATACTAATTCTGATATATTTTATCATCCACTCCAATTCAATTCAATAATTATTGGAATGATACCATCGCTCGTGCGTACGTACGGACTACCATCTCCACGACGCGATGAGATTTATTCTCAATGATTAACCATTCATGAATGATTGTAAAGTATATATAATAAGTAATCATGAAATATATGACATAATAATGATACTGGATTTATGTATATATATATGTATGTCATCTATTTAATTCCATTCAATTCAATAAGGAAACGAAAACATCGTTCATTCATACGTACGGCCTACCATCTCCATGGACGGTGTATTTCGTTCCATTTATAGATCTATTATATATATGTATATTCTGAATATATATTATATATAAATCATTTTTTACATTCTGGATGTAAGTAATCATGATCTAAGTAATCATATGAATAATTACAAGTCAAAACACGGACGGCAAATGAAACGATTTTACACAAAACACTCTTTAACATGGAATTTACAAAAGAACAGGTAATATAAAGTCATAAGTGAACTATATATGATATCGTAACAATAAATATGATTCTGTAATAAGTCAATGAATTTATTTAAATCATTATACAGGAGGTTTGGAAATGTATAAAGCATATCAGATCTAAGGTAAAGGATAATTTTGCAAATTTCATTTTTATCCGAGATTGCTTATTCGTAAGTATTTACTGGGGTCATTTATATCATCCATGTCCATGTTTAATAAAAGTGTATTAATGTATGTTTAATGTCCTTTTTACCCATTTTGACTTTTACCCCATGGTATGGATGGAATCTTTCTTTTATTTACCCTATAAGTTACTTTTTGACTTTTCCGACAAAAGTACGAGAAAAATGTTTTTTTAATGTATACAACATGAAAGGATATTTATGGTTTTATAAAGCCTTATTTTCATGAAGCTTTCTCCAAAGGATTTCATGAATATTTTCATCATAATCCTTTTCTTTTAAAATTTCACGAAATTTTGTGAAAATAAAATGATTTTGAAGAAAAAAGGATATTTTCCTCAAGAATTCATTTCAAGTGTTTTATCAAAACCATTTTCATCTAAGATGACATTATTTCACATGTGTATGTTTCAAGTATCATGTCTTTATGATTTACATGGTTTCAATTTTCTTATGATGAAATGATATACATTTTTTTTATATATGGATTATGTTATGATGGGATGATGTTTATGAAACCCATTTTTATTCTTTGGGTTATGATGAATGATTTATGTTTATGTTGAGGCACAAGTAAGAATGATTTCATTATGAGATGGGTGGGACCTATATCTCCCTCCAATTCATTGGGTAAAGATTATATATCTCATGAGATAGACATGGATGAAACGGTAAGTTAATCCAGTTCAGTGATACAGGACTGGATCGAGGAGTGAACTCGATTCAGAAAGGGACTTTGTCCACTAAGATGGTTTTGGCAGCAATGCCTTGGATACTATGGAAATCATAACAAGTGATGGATGGTTGCCACAATTACATGTTTTATTCCCATGCTATTTTATCATGATTGATGTTCCTTTATGATGAATTCCTTACTTACGTCCAAGATTTATGTCATTGCTCGAGGTTTTAAGGATTAGATTTCATGTTCATGTTTTTGCTTTCAAATGTTTATGGATTGTTTTATGTTCTCTATGTAGGCCCTTACTGAGCATTTGAGCTCACCCTTTTTATGTTTTATTTTTCCCTAGAAATAACGAATGGTTTTAGGTAAGGAAACAAAAATGGGAAAATCGTTATGGGAGATGTTGTAGATCTTTCAGCATGATTAGATGTTTATATTCCGAGTTTCCAAAGACACTAAACTAGTATGATCCATGTGTGTCTTTTTTTGTTTTGTATTAAGTATTCCGCAAAAGTAATGTATTTTCCATGTACATCAAGCTTCGGGTCTCTACAACTAAGCCCCACTATCTTAACCCCCCCTTTGATAATAGTATGTCATTCACATATTCTCCCATGTAGGACCCCATGACAAATTTATGTGGTCAAAATGTATGCCCCATTCTAAAAGACCTACCTCCACCTTCAACCCAATCCAATTCTCAGGATGTAGTATAATTTCATGGTCATTATTTTTTTTATTTTCTATCCCATCTTTTCCTATCCTACCTATCTTATAGTATGTCATTGTGTGTGTGTGCGTGTGTCATGTTGTTTTTGTCTATATGTATCTCTTTTTTATGTCTATATGATCAACCTGTATGTATTTCTTTCTCACTGTGGTTGTCTATAGGAGTGTGTGTCTATATATCTACATGTTTCTAAATCTGTATATCTATCCATTTTACAACAAAAACATCTCTCTATTTATCCATTTATTTTTTTTCATCACACAATGTATGTTTAATGATCAATCTATTCACAAGAGGGTTTATCCATTGGTTTTTTTATTTCTTTTTCAGTCTACATGCCATTCTAATGACATGCATATCCATCTATCCATGTCACTTTTCATTGGTCTATTTTTCTATCATCATTATTTATATTTTTAAATCAATCCATTTTTCATTTTTTGTGTGTACATATTATTTTGTCTCTGTTCATTCAATTTTTATCAGTGTATGTGCGTATTTTTTTAACCCATCTATGTGTCTATCTTTCTTTTTTATTCTACATTTTTTTGCAAGTTGTATTAAATTGTTCATTAGTTCCTTGGTCCATTTATCCATCCATCTGCTTGTCCATCCATCTTCCTATATATATGGTTTTCCATCTATCCATTCATTTCTTTAGTAATGTGTGTGAAATTAATAGTCCAAGGAGATGTCATTAGACCCTCCATTAGGTATCTAAGAGGAATTAAGTACTAGTGATTTTGGATGTTTCTTATGCTTCTCATCATTGGACAGATCCTCTCCTCAACATCATTTGATAGATCATTATAGAACAACTGTTTGACTCATTATATAATAGATTATGGCTTTCTATGAAGCAGATGGTCATGGATGATCTAATGATTTAGGAATATTGGGGGTTGTTGGTATTTTATGTCGATTCCTAGTAACCCTCTCCCTTTATGATGGGTTGATCCCATAGTGACCTTGACATCACTACTCAGTAGTATTCCCTAAGGGTATGATGATATCCAGGAGTAGGAAAGCTAAGTTCTTAGCCCTATAAAATAACTTTTTGAAGGAAGTTTGCTCACAGTATAAACTGTTTTATGGTCCATCATCATCTATAGTCACCACAACAATTTAAAATTTTTCTCCTTACCAATATCTATAAATATTTCTGTCACTTTGAAAAGCCCAAAAATATGAATAGAACCTTCCCAATATAGACATGTAGTAAGAATTGGTGCATCTACACCCACACATTATTCAAGAGACTTATAAGATCCTATTCTATTAGCATATATTACATGATAAATGAACATGGCTTGAAACCGTTGTGGGAGTCATAGATCAGGAGTAGGTAGTTTCTTGATTACATCTCCTAGAATCTTATATGATGAATTTGTGGAGGGATGTATGGATTGATAACCTAACCCCATTATTCATAATAACTCTATTCCAACTCTATATATAATGTTCCTTAAAACACCTCTTTATTTATTAAAGAGAACCACATTGAATGTTTATATGTTTTATTAATCCCATAAGGACCTTGAATGATTTCTTTTAATGTCTCAAAGCTAGAATTTATTTGTCGATGGGGTTCCTTCCTCGTGGATTTCATGACTTCCCTTAACAATTCATGGACTAATGAGGTTGTTCACCTAATATCTCCCTACATAGCCTTTGTGAAGGTGGGATTTTCATACATGGCACCATATATTGGTTCCCCTTAGACCCTGTTTTCATCCAATAAGATGATTATTAAGTTATGTTCTGTAAGGTGGAATTTATTTGCCTACGTGATCTAGGGGATCAATAGTTATGGGATCAAGTTTATGTTATAGGTGTACATGAGGGATATCTTGATGGATTCATAAATTGAGGCCACCTTTATCTCCTAGTTGAATTTAGTACATGTACAATAGAGATAATATGTCTAAATACATTCAATCCTGATGCCACCTCATAAGTTAAATATCTAATATTTTTCCGTCATCACAATTGATCAAAATTTGAGTGGAAAATATGGATGTATATATGTGTGTTTGCAGCTCTGATACGTTTTTTTTGGCTATTTTGGGAAGTTTTCTAGTGATGTAACAGACATTCATGAGGGTATTACCCCAAATAGATTATGATAATATTTGAGGATATGTTGGATCTTATATGATTATTATAATAAAAAAATTGAAGGGGTTGGTTTATTATAGGTCATTGGAAAATGATATACATCAACAGTCTATTCTATTATAGTTTAAGCATTGTGTGTTTCTCTAATAGTGAGTGTATTTGTGTGCGTGTGTGTCTCTATCTTCCCATAAATTTGTCTATCCACTCATTTGTCTATCACTTTTTATGTAATCTCATCCACTTGTTTTTTGTTCTATCTATTCCTTCATCCCTCATTCATAGGCCTGTCTATCTATCCATCTGTCTATGCATTGGATTGATCAACTATGCTAGTGTGGTTTCATCCGTCCATAATATTTACAAAATAGAAAATGAAAACACACATGGAAGAGTGTATCTATATAATCAAAAGACTCTATATTTTCAACACTTCATCAAACAACAAGGTAGTTTTAAACTTAATGCACAACTAGCTGTCATGATTACTCATGTAGCACATGTGTTTTATAATATCTAGAGGTAAATTATGGTTTTGATTTATTTCATTTTATGTTCATATCACGAATCTTCCTCCTTAGATTACCCATCAGGTTTGTATATGATTTTTTTAATGTTAGCTTTGAAGCATTGAATCACCCAACAATATTCATATATATCTTCTTATTTTTATTGTTTAATATATTTTTTGTCTTATTGGTAGGTAGATTGTGGATGACGATTGGAGATGAATTGAATCTAGTTTGATTGCTATTTTGGTTAGGATATCTGATATTAATTTGTTATTTTCATGCTGTTTATTTTTTTTTTCTTGTTATAATATTTCATTTCAGTTTTTTTCTTGTTATAATACTGCATTTCAGTTATTGGAATGCATGTTTTTTTGAAGACTATTTTTTTGGTTACTGCATTTCACCTATTAGAAAGAAGGTTTTTAAAAAGAATGTCATGACTTGCGACCGCTTATGGTGGTCTCTATTGGTTTTTGTTCAGAAACCATTAGCGACTGGAAAAGACAGTCACTAAATCTATTTCTTTCAAATCATCAGTGGCTATATAGACATTCACTAATATCTTTCATAGTGACTACCACCATAGCTAGGTTAGGAAACCCTATATTGACTCTCTTTGGCCGTCGCTAATTCCCAATATCGACGGGGAAACTGTGACCGCCAATGGCATCCCAGTAGTGGTCCCTAAATACTATTAAAAACCAGTTTTGGTGGTCATTAATAATATATTTTCTATTAATGATATCATTATGACTATATTTTCTTCATTAATCAGATTTGCAATGATTTTATCAACATTATTTTGATTGAAACACTCCCTTACAAAAATTCCATCATTTTCTACAGAAAAATCATTCTCATTTCCTCTTAGAAGGATTGTATTTATTCTTGAATTGTTTAAATTTCTTTTTGAAATGTAAGTAAGAATTTGGTTGTTTCTTTCCATCAATTATATTAATATTGGTATTGAATTTTGAAACCATTACTGGCACGTGCTGGGTGATATTCATGCTAGGTGAATATTGGTAGACTTATGGTTTTTGGTTTTATGAAAATCTGCGCACCCTACTTAAAGGTTAAGGGTAGTTAGTAATTTTTTTTTCCAAGAACACCATCAGTATGTTTTATTTTAATATTTAATAGGTGGAGATTTTTTTTTGGGTTTTCAATATTTAAATCTCTTTTTATTTTCATGAAAAATATTTTGTGTGTTTTTTGTGTGTTTTCTGTTATTATTATGCAATTTTTTTTGTGGGATGCTTGTGTTGTTGCAACCCAATAAAAACAATTCATTGTTTTTTATTATTATTTATGAATAAATAAAGACATGGTAAATATCATTATTTAGATATGGGTATCCCTGTAGTACACAAAATGCACATAACATACATGCAGATCAATCTACTTATTTAGATGGTGATTGGGCGCATGAGGAGGATATGTCATTATTTGAGAGAGCGAGTAGTGGCTCGACCAGCCCTCACACTTTTTGTCCGGTTGTTGTTTGGGGCCAAGGGTGATGCCAGTAAGCTACAGTCGCGGTATCACTTTCAATACTCGGCTGCACTCCGCTACCCAGGGGACTGCGGGATTGGTCAACAAAGTAGTGAAAATGCTGAGTAAAAAGCATTCCATTCTCCATCCTCTGGTAGGCCTTCTTGGACCAGTCAATAATGTAGTGAACAAATCTAAAAAATGTCTCCTGCACTAAACTTGTGATTAGGAGTTTGCACTGTAACACCCCAGGTAAACAAAAAATATGACATTTCATATTTATCTATATTTGTGAATAAAATATTGAAATGACTTTAAAGGGGACTCTATGCTCGATGGCGTACCCAACACGCAACAACGAGTTTCATGGGAATCTTACGTTGCACTCTAATAATAAAATAATATTATTTTAAATGGTAGTTAATATGTAGCCGTTGTATTGGCGGGAATGGATAGAAATAACTAAAATATGATTATATATGTTTTTAAATGTTTTTACATTTATCCAATAAAAGCTAAAGGCTTAAAATACGGAAAGAATTCAATTTTAGGCGTATATGCCCTGGTTTTCACTAAAGGTTCACTTATCGCCTTTTAAGGGATAACTGTTATTAAATATAGTTTTGATCACTCTTATATATTCTTTTGGACCAAATAAAACTCTTATTAAGAATCGGGACATCAAATTTTACTTTGTGTAATTTTTTGGTATTTTTCCGATAAAGTTCATTTTTTAATGAATAGTGTAAAATGTTGTGTTTTAATTCAAAACCTCTTTTAAATATAATTTATTTATATGATTAGATAATATTTTGAATTGGTTTTAAAGTGAAATTAGAAAATATTTTTACCATTAAATCCAATAGTGGTCTTTGAAATTAATTTCACTTTGAAATCATACTTAAACTAGTGTCAATCTTTTGATACTTATTGTTTTATAAAAACACGCTATTTTCTCTGACAGCGGGAATTAATTATTAAATTGATTAATGTGACTAATATGTTTTGAATTTTGTAAAACGGACTTCATTTTTGAATTCGGAATATCAAATATAGCTTAGGGTGAAGTTTTGGTATTTTTCTGAAAAACTCCAATTTTTGATGAATAGTGAAACCACTAAGTGGTAATCAAGCAAACTGACTTTTCAGTTAAATGAAAGATTACCACTAATGTGTATTGAATTCTGAAAATCCGACATACATGGTTGTCATTAAGAAGTAAAATCTGGTTCAATGAGATTAAAATAATTTTTTGGTGAATAGTAACTTATTAAGTTTTTAATCGCGATTAGTGGTAATTAGTGTAGTTTAATGTATAAATAATACTTTAATGATATGAAATGACCTAGACACATGTCCCAACCTTATTGGTTGTGTCATGGCCGACCACGAAAAGCCATGGGTCAACTTGGGGACCCCATGGATCCACTTTGGTTGGGAAATGACATAAATAACGTTTTATTTAATGTAAAAGTAAAATTGACACAAACATGATATGTTTTACTAAAACAATTTTTAAGTGGGGTTATACAAGTCATCATTTTGATTGAAAATATTAATTGGAAATATAAAAAGATTTCCTACATAATAGTATTTTTTTTTATAATTTTTAGACATTAAATAAATTAAATTATTTATGACATAATAATGATGCAGCGATGATATCATTATTTGACGATTTAAATAAAATGGAAAGATAATGTAAAATCTATAAACTACACATGTACAAAACTTATTGTATGAGTGGATTTCGAAGCCTTATCACCTTATCCACGAATTCTATCAATGTGGGACCTTTTAAAACCGAAACACATTTTCAAATAAAGTAATATTTCTTTACTTTCCAAAAGTACCCCTCCTCTCCTCTTATAAAAGGCCCCGACCTCTACCTCATTTAACACACTCCTCAAGCCTTTGGCTCAGCAAACCCCTGCCCATTTACTCTCTCCACATCCCTCTCCTAATCCTAGAGGACTCCCTTTGGGCAGAATCTTTTCAAAGGAAGCCTTTAGTCTTAAATCAAAAGGAGTTACACTTTTAAAGGTAATTCATTCTCTCATGTTCATTTGTTTTATTTTGCTTCTCAAACCCCCTAAACTCTTTTCATTTACTTCTTTTGTAAAAACACCAGTATCTTCAATATACTAGGACGTTGTTATAAGATTTATTCGAGCTACACTCTCACACAACTACATCAAATGGTTAAAGAACATACGGTTTCCGTGGATGGTGAAATTCTGCCTCCCGAAACGATGATTGTTCAATACTCATTTAACACCTTCAAAGGTGGCCATTATGATGTCACTATTTTTATATATGATATATAATATGTTTATGTTTTATTTATGCATCTGTATTTTTCATTTTTGTCTTACTTTTATGGCTTCCATTATGGGTATACGCGATATCTTCATTTAAGGAAGTGCGGATTACCGCCCCCTCAAAGTGATTTGATTCGTTAAATACCATATGTGGGATGTATAAAGGATGGAAATATGATATTATATATGATATTATACTGGAATTATAATATACCTTTATATCATTATTATTCCATTCTATAAAATACGAAATAGAAATGAAAGTAGCGTTCATGCGTACGTACGGCTTACCGTCTCCATGAACGGTGCGTTTCATTTCTTACCTCTAAATGATTATGTAATGTTATAAATGAATGAATGTACTGGATATATATTACATATATGATATCTAAATAATGAATACAATTCTGGATAAAATAATCATTTGGCCACACGAACAACATGTAATTGTAAGAAGTCCACTTTCGACTTAAGAACCAAATATCGGCAAAACAAATATTATTAACTTAAATGATTACATAATGTTTGTGACATGGTAATAAGTGGTATAAAAGTAATAATGAACTTTAAAAAGGGTTCTTAAGGAATTAAAAATTAACTCAAGTTTATTATTCAGTAGATTAAAGAACGATCGAGTCAAGTCGGACCCGAGGTAAGGGATCCTACTCCTCTCTTTCTTTTTAAGTATACACTTTTATGTCATTCCTTTTAAAGCTCATCTTTCTTGTTATTGGGATGATATTTTATATTACATTTACTGTAATTTTTATGTTCATGTGATGAGAGACCCTATTCTCTCTCATCAATCCATTTTGGGAGTTTTCAGTGGCGCCGTTAGGCTGCCGAACATTCGTAAGAGATCTAACCTCTCTCTTTCTTTTTAAGTACTCTCCTTTGTGTCACTTCTTCTAAGCTCCTATTTGTTATGTTGGGGGATTTTATTTTATATTCCTCTTTCTGTAAATTCTATTGTAATATTATGGTATACTCTATTTGATCTCATCAATCCATTTTGGAAGTTTAAAGTGGCGCCGTTAGGCTGCTAAGTTTTCGTAAGGGATTTTTCATCTCACTTTTATTCTCGTGAGATTTATGCTACATTTGCCACAAATTCCATTGAGTGGTGTATTTACGGCCCATTATTATACTCTTTGTGTAATATACATTCATTTATGAGTATTTAAATCAATGATCTATTGTCCTTCTTTCATGGGGTGTATGTTTTGAAAGATACCCAAGTCGGTAAGGGAACCTTTCACCCTCCTCTTTTTTTAAAAGACTTCTTTTGTTGGGTCTTTTAATTTACATATTGTTATGTTGGGATATGTTCTCATATATCCTTATTGATGTAAATTTGATGTCCAAGTGATGTGATACACTTTTTATCTCTCATAAACTCATTTTGATGTGATGTCGTTAGGCTGTCAAGGGAACTTTTTAACCCTATTTCGATTTCTTTGGGTTCAACATGTAGTCATTGAATATGTCATCCATTGAATATGTGTGAATGACCTTTTATTGTTTTACACTTAATATCCACTTATATTGGGTGTATTTATATTTGTCACACATATTTTTGAGATTGATTTGTCCTTAATTTAAGGATACCTTCTTTATAAGGGATTTCATCACATTTGACATTTCTATTGAGGGTTCATTGTTGTTATGCACCAATTCACTCTTATATGGTGTATATACTGTCCATTGGAGTATTATATCATGAATACATTTATTCTCATTATATTATAAAGTTCTGACTAAATTTTATTCCTCAATTGTTGTATTCAAGTGTCTCTAATTTTGGTAAAACCACTTTAACCAAAATATCGTTTTAAATGTTTTAATTATTTGTTCTTATTAATATACATGTTTTCAAAATGGTTTTAAGGATTTATTTATATGGATATTAATGTTTTAAAGTTTTAATCTTCAAGGTGGTATGGGACTTCGTCTCAATCTCCTTTCGTTGAGGTATATTTTATTTTATACACAACTTTCTTTTATACGGTGTATAAACCCCTTTGACTTTTACGTTTATTCAAAAGGAATCTTTTTTATACGAAGCGTTTACTAAACGACAAAAGGGAATGTTTTTGTCGTACGTATGCGGCGACAACGACTTCTCCGCCGTCGTGACCGTTATTTGAGTTTCGGCTTCCTCTACAAGCCATACCTTTTTTTTAAAAAAATGAAAAATAAATACCATGTTTTACTTTGGTATTCAAAATGGTTTTCATAATTTTTTTTATTATATCAATGTGTTGTATTGATATCTCGTGATTGAAATGTGGAAATGTTATGTTTCCTTTATGCATGTTTTATGTGATATGATTATTTCATGGTTCTTGGGCATTATTATGAATACGGGTGGTTCCGTGATAAACTAAGGGAGGGTGAGCCCGTTATAGCTCTCCAATGCATTGGGTAACGCGAAGGAGTGAAACGTTAAGGTTTCTCCGAAGAGATTTGTGGAATATACTGTGATGGGTATTCCAAACGTAACCAAGAGGGTTACTCCCTACGTAAGAATGTTATGAATGCCTCAAGTTACCTTTATGTCTTATAATTTCTATGATTTATTCATGGTTTGATGAGGTATGTGAAAGTGCCTTTGTTTTATGGGTAAAGTATGATTTCATTCTTATGTATATATGAACTCATGTTTCCTTTCCATATTTTTTATAACTCTTACTGAGATTTTTAAGCTCATCCCAAGTTTTTGAAATGTTTTTCACAGGTCAAGGGAAAGGTACATGATGTGATGATAGTGTCAAGGATGTGTCAAGAAAGAATCCATGTTATATTTTAAATATGTTCCCCTTGATGGGAATAATGAATGCTGTCTTTTATGTAACCACTTTGTTTAAATGTGGAATGTAATGCAAGTTTCATGATCTAATTCTCTAAAACTCTAAACCCGAAAAGATCCTCAATGTGTAATCTTGTAATAACTCAAGATTAAGTAAGGTTTAAGGCTGGGGCCTTATAGATGGTATCAAAGGTCGGTTTAGATAACTTTAGAGGTTAGGGTATTCTTTAAGCATAGTTGACAATTACCATAATGGTTAGGATTTCAGAAAGAGTCTTAGTTTTAGATAAAGTGAATGAGTAAGTATATCTTATTGTCTATCTTACTCATTAGTACATGATGGTTTTGTTGATATACTCACACTGACATTTCTATTTTTAGTGAATGGATGGATCTAGCAGGCACCAAAGAGACAACAGGTTTGAAGGAAACTGTGGTGGTTCTCTGATTAAGATACTAGATAAAATGAAGGATTCAATGAGGAAACTCGTGGTTTTTCTAAACCAAATATCAAGGATTCAGGATCAACCACTTCAACCTTGGTGAGTTCTCTAATGCATCAGGTACGAGATGGCCAATTCGATGTGGAAATTCAGGTAATAATTATTAAGGTAACCATTAGGGTTTATATGATACTTAATTTTTAGGTAATTATGGGTTACTCTATGACATGATGGAAAATGAAAGGAGTGAGATAAACTTGAGGTTAAAATATGTTATGATTATTCTTGAAGATTTTATCTCATTTTGGGGAATGTTTTAAGAATTATATAGTTTTGGAAAAAGGACAACACGCAGACCGTGAGACATCCCGTCGGGTCGGACAAAGCTGCGGGAATCGAACCCACAACCAATGTGCGACTGGTATTTATCGCCTACCACTGGACTACGTGAAGTCCCTGGTTAGTTTGACTGATTCATTCTAGTTATATGATATTATGAATTAATAGTAAGTTGATTTTGGGTTATTTTTGAAAATGATTAACCTATCATGGAGGATATGTGATTAGGTTAATTACTTTTCAAAACGAGACTTTAGGAGCAACTGATATTGTTTGGAGATAAATGTTACGATTTATCTTGGAAGACTATGCGACTAAATCCTTCAAATATTTGGGTTTCAATCTTATATTGGTTTACTTTGAAGAATTTTATGGACAAATTGATTATAGAATGGTCCTCGTTGAACTTTGGGTTTTGTTGGACAAATTTTGGAGATTAAGAATAGATTTTCTTTTTATAAAGGGTTATCCTTTTCTGGATTATCTGATCTTGTACTAGCCTTTTTGGTTTTGGATTTTGGTAAAGTCTAAAGACATGGGAAGTATATAGTTCTATTTTTGGGATTAGGTGATCCTCTAGAAGTTGATTATAGTACTCTTAATGTGAACAAGTCTTCCTAAATACTCGTCTTTTGGAGAAAATATGAGTTTGTGTAAGGAATCTAATAAAGGTTGAAAGTCAATATGATAAGTGATTATGTTTCCTTATGAATAAATTCCTCAATAAAAAGTAACTTAAAACAAAAATGTTGTATATTAACTTTTCCTACTGGGGAATCGAAGACCGTTTAACCCATCACAAGTTTGTGATTTTCTCGTGGTTCACTTTCCCCTAAACATGTTTTCTATCACTCTCCATCAGAACATGACCCTTTGTTTTTTCCTCCATGTCCATATTTTCATACTTGGAATCCTAGTATGGGTTAACTCGGGTGACCTTTTTACTTATCTTTCTTTATTTTAAAGTTTTTGTTTTACCGACTTTTGTTCCGATGTGGGACTTTCAAGGATGTTTCCAAACGCAATTTTAAAATTGCGAGGACGCAATTCCCAAAAGGGGGGAAGGATGTAACACCCCAGGTAAATAAAGAATATGACATTTCATATTTATCTATATTTTTGAATAAAATATTGAAATGACTTTAAAGGGGACTCTATGCTCGATGGCGTACCCAGCACGCAACAACGAGTTTCTTGGGAATCTTACGTTTCACTCTAATAATAAAATAATATTATTTTAAATGGTAGTTAATATGTAGCCATTGTATTGGCGGGAATGGATAGAAATAACTAAAATATTATTATATATGTTTTTAAATGTTTTTACATTTATCCAATAAAACCTAAAGGCTTAAAATACGGAAAGAATTCAATTTTAGGCATATATGCCCTGGTTTTCACTAAAGGTTCACTTATCGACTTTTAAGGGAGAACTGTCATTAAATATAGTTTTGATCACTCTTATATATTCTTTTGGACCAAATAAAACTCTTATTAAGAATCGTGACATCAAATTTTACTTTGTGTAATTTTTTGGTATTTTTCCGATAAAGTTCATTTTTTAATGAATAGTGTAAAATGTTGTGTTTTAATTCAAAACCTCTTTTTAATATAATTTATTTATATGATTAGATAATATTTTGAATTGGGTTTAAAGTGAAATTAGGAAATATTTTTACCATTAAATCCAATAGTGGTCTTTGAAATTAATTTCACTTTGAAATCAGACTTAAACTAGTGTCAATCTTTTGATACTTATTGTTTTATAAAAACACGCTATTTGCTCTGACAGTGGGAATTAATTATTAAATTGATTAATGTGACTAATATGTTTTGAATTTTGTAAAACGGACTTCATTTTTGAATTCGGAATATCAAATATAGCTTAGGGTGAAGTTTTGGTATTTTTCTGAAAAACTCCAATTTTTGATGAATAGTGAAACCACTATGTGGTAATCAAGCAAACTGATTTTTCAGTTAAATGAAAGATTACCACTAATGTGTATTGTATTTTGAAAATCCGACATACATGGTTTTCATTAAGAAGTAAAATGTGGTTCAATGAGATTAAAATAATTTTTTGGTGAATAGTAACTTATTAAGTTTTTAATCGCGATTAGTGGTAATTAGTGTAGTTTAAGGTATAAATAATGCTTTAATGATATGAAATGACCTAGACACATGTCACAACCTTATTGGTTGTGTCATGGAAGACCAAGACAAGCCATGGGTCAACTTAGGGACCCCATGGATCCACTTTGGTTGGGAAATGACATAAATAACATTTTATTTAATGTAAAAGTAAAATTGACACAAACATGATATGTTTTACTAAGACAATTTTTAAGTGGGGTTATACAAGTAATATTTTTGATTATAAATATTCCTTGGAAATCTAAAAATATTTCCTACATAATAGTATTTTTTTTATAATTTTTAGACATTAAATAAATTAAATTATTTATGACATAATAATGATGCAGCGATGATATCATTATTTGACGATTTAAATAAAATGGAAAGATAATGTAAAATATATAAACTACACATGTACAAAACTTATTGGATGAGTGGATTTCGAAG
This sequence comes from Viscum album, assembly GCA_963277665.1. Lineage (NCBI taxonomy): Eukaryota > Viridiplantae > Streptophyta > Magnoliopsida > Santalales > Viscaceae > Viscum > Viscum album. Next base: position 1,716,750,198 of record OY728136.1, read on the forward strand.
CCTTATCACCTTATCCACGAATTATATCAATGTGGGATCTTTTAAAACCGAAACACATTTTTAAATAAAGTAATATTTCTTTACTTTCCAAAAGTACCCCCCCTCTCCTCTTATAAAAGGCCCCCACCTCTACCTCTTTTAACACACTCCTCAAGCCTTTGTCTCGGCCAACCCCTGCCCATTTACTCTCTCCACATCCCTCTCCTCATATTAGAGGACTCCCTTTGGGCAGAATCCTTTCAAAGGAATCCTTTAGGCTTAAATCAAAAGGAGTTACACTTTTAAAGGTAATTCATTCTCTCATGTTCATTTGTTTTATTTTGCTTCTCCAACCCCCTAAACTCTTTTCATTTACTTCTTTTGTAACAACACCAGTATCGTCAATATACTAGGATGTTTTTATAAGATTTATTCGAACTACACTCTCACACAACTACATAAAATGGTTAAAGAACATACGGTTTCCGTGGATGGTGAAATTCTGCCTCCCGAAACGATGATTGTTCAATACTCATTTAACACCTTCAAAGGTGGCCATTATGATTTCACTATTTTTATATATGATATATAATATGTTTATGTTTTATTTATGCATCTGTATTTTTCATTTTTGTCATACCTTTAGGGCTTCCATTATGGGTATACGCGATATCTTCATTTAAGGAAGTGCGGACTACCGCCCCCTCAAAGTGATTTGATTCGTTAAATACCATATGTGGGATGTATAAAGGATGGAAATATGATATTGTATATGATATTATACTGGAATTATAATATACCTTTATATCATTATTATTCCATTCTATAAAATACGAAATAAAAATGAAAGTTGCGTTCATGCGTACGTACGGCTTACCGTCTCCATGAACGGTGCATTTCATTTCTTACCTCTAAATGATTATGTAATGTTATAAATGAATGCATGTACTGGATATATATGACATATATGATATCTACATAATGAATACAATTCTGGATATAATAAAAATTTGTCCACACGAACAACATGTAATTGTAAGAAGACCACTTTCGACTTAAGAACCAAATATCGGCAAAACAAATATTATTATCTTAAATGATTACATAATGATTGTGACATGGTAATAAGTGGTATAAAAGTAATAATTAACTTGAAAAAGGGTTCTTAAGGAATTAGAAATTAACTCAAGTTTATTATTCAGGAGATTAAAGAACGATCGAGTCAAGTCGGACCCGAGGTAAGGGATCCTACTCCTCTCTTTCTTTTTAAGTATACACTTTTATGTCATTCCTTTTAAAGATCATCTTTCTTGTTATTGGGATGATCTTTAATATTAAATTTACTGTAATTTTTATGTTCATGTGATGAGAGACCCTATTCTCTCTCATCAATCCATTTTGGGAGTTTTTAGTGGCGCCGTTAGGCTGCCGAACTTTCATAAGAGATCTAACCTCTCTCTTTCTTTTTAAGTACTCTCCTTTGTGTCACTTCTTCTAAGATCCTATTTGTTATGTTGGGGGATTTTCTTTTATATTCCTATTTCTGTAAATTCTATTGTAAAATGATGGGATACTCTATTTTATCTCATCAATCCATTTTGGAAGTTTTAAGTGGCGCCGTTAGGCTGCTAAGTTTTCGTAAGGGATTTTTCATCTCACTTTTATTCTCGTGAGATTTATGCTACATTTGCCACAAATTCCATTGAGTGGTGTATGTACTGCCCATTATTATACTCTTTGTGTAATATAAATTCATTTATGAGTATTTACATCAATGATATATTGTCCTTCTTTCATGGGGTGTATGTTTTGAACGATACCCAAGTCGGTAAGGGAACCTTTCACCCTCCTCTTTTTTTAAAAGACTTCTTTTGTTGGGTCTTTTAATTTACATATTGTTATGTTGGGATATGTTCTCATATATCCTTATTGATGTAAATTTGATGTCCAAGTGATGAGATACACTTTTTATCTCTCATCAACTCATTTTGATGTGATGCCGTTAGGCTGTCAAGGGAACTTTTTAACCCAATTTCGATTTCTTTGTGTTCAACATGTAGTCATTGAATATGTCATCCATTGAATATGTGTGAATGACCTTTTATTGTTTTAAACTTAATATCCACTTATATTTGGTGTATTTATATTTGTCACACATATTTTTGAGATTGATTTGTCCTTAATTTAAGGATACCTTCTTTATAAGGGATTTCATCACATTTGACATTTCTATTAAGGGTTCATTGTTGTTATGCACCAATTCACTCTTATATGGTGTATATACTGTCCTTTGGAGTATTATATCATGAATCCATTTATTCTCATGATATTATAAAGTTCTGACTAAATTTTATTCCTCAATTTTTGTATTCAAGTGTCTCTAATTTTGGTAAAACCACTTTAACCAAAATATCGTTTTAAATGTTTTAATTATTTGTTCTTATTAATATCCATGTTTTCAAAATGGTTTTAAGGATTTATTTATATGGATATTAATGTTTTAAAGTTTTAAGCTTCAAGGTGGTATGGGACTTCGTATCAATCTCCTTTCGTTGAGGCATATTTTATTTTGTACACAACTTTCTTTTATACTGTGTATAAACCCCTTTGACTTTTACGTTTATTCAAAAGGAATCTTTTTTATACGAAGCGTTTACTAAACGACAAAAGGGAATGTTTTTGTCGTACGTATGCGGCGACAATGACTTCTCCGCCGTCGTGACCGTTATTTGAGTTTCGGCTTCCTCTACAAGCCATACCTTTTTTTTAAAAAAATGAAAAATAAATACCATGTTTTACTTTGGTATTGAAAATGGTTTTCATAATGTTTTTATTATATCAATGTGTTGTATTGATATATCGTGATTGAAATGTGGAAATGTTATGTTTCCTTTATGCATGTTTTATGTGATATGATTATTTCATGGTTCATGGGCATTATTATGAATACGGGTTGTTCCGTGATAAACTAAGGGCGGGTGAGCCCATTATAGCTCTCCAATGCATTGGGTAACGCGAAGGAGTGAAACGTTAAGGTTTCTCCGAAGAGATTTAGGGAATATACTGTGATGGGTATTCCAAACGTAACAAAGAGGGTTACTCCCTACGTAATAATGTTATGAATGCCTCAAGTTACCTTTATGTCTTATGATTTCTATGATTTATTAATGGTTTGATGAGGTATGTGAAAGTGCCTTTGTTTTATGGGTAAAGTATTATTTCATTCTTATGTATATATGAAATCATTTTTCCTTTCCATATTTTTTATAACTCTTACTGAGCTTTTTATGCTCATCCCATGTTTTTGAAATGTTTTTCACAGGTCAAGGGAAAGGTACATGATGTGATGATAGTGTCCAGGATGTGTCAAGAAAGAATCCGTGTTATATTTTAAATATGTTCCCGTTGATGGGAAGAATGAATGCTGTCTTTTATGTAACCACTTTGGTTAAATGTGGAATGTAATGCAGGTTTCATGATCTAATTCTCTAAAACTCTAAACCTGAAAAGATTCTCAATGTGTAATCTTGTAATAACTCAAGATTAAGTAAGGTTTAAGGCTGGGGCCTTATATTCACATACCCTTGAAGACCCCATTTATGCACTCCACTATATTTGTTGTCATATACCCATATATCATGCCACCATCATATGGCAATGACCATTTTTCCTTTGAAATTTGCATCATATATTCATATACATCCTCATTAACAGTTTGAATCTCTTAAAGATGTCGATCAAACATTTATTGTTGGGGTTCATATGCGGAAACCATAAGATAATAATGTATTAAAATGGATATTAAATTTTGTTAAAAAAATAAGTGTAGAAAACCATACCCAACTTGAGGATTTCCTTCTTTATGGCTTCATCTATAAAATTCTTATAAACATTACTTGCAATATGTCTAATTCCATAAAGATGATAAGTATTCAGCTCAGTCCAAGAAACCACATCACTACTCACGACCTCTATAATTAATTGATGATGATCAGATATCAGACACACACCCTCTTTTTGCGTGACATGAACACATACACATGCCAAAAACCAGGTCCATCATTCAAAATTTTCTTTTTCAACAATAGAAAAAGCGAGTGGCAGAAGTGTGTGATTAGCATCCTGTGTGGCATTAATTAGTAGAACACCTGTATACTTTCCAAAAAGGAATGTTCCATCTACTTGAATAAATTGTTTACAATGGGGTAAGGCAGAAATGCACGGTCTGAATGCCCAAAAAAACCTATTGAACTTCACCTTTGACCGATCAACTCGATGATTCTGGGATACATACTCAACACTATCCAAATGATAAACAATATGATTATGGAGAGACAACAATTACATAAGCTATGGAAACATCCCATAAGACTCATCCCAGTCACCATACAGTTTTACAATGGATTTCTATTTTTCATTCCAAGCTTTGTTTTATGATATCTTATAGTTATACAACTGTTGAATTCTTTCCTAAACAAGGGAAAAAATAACATCCTGACATGTTCGTATCATCTCACAAATAAATGTAGATATATACTTAGCATCAAGGGAAGAGTGATCTTGTCCCAAGCTGGGATGCAAACAAGTGTGTGGGCCTTCTAATTTTGCTATCTTCCAACATCTATAATAATTATCAAATATTCCTCTTAATCGAAATTTACATTCTAATACAAAATTTTCACAACAATTGAGATATTTTGTGTTCTTTTACTCATCAATAAAAAATGTGAAATGTCATTCAATGTGATATTTCTTTATCACATTTTTCATGGCTAGTTTACTTTCGAACTCCTGCCCAACATATATGGCATTATCATTTGATGAAGTCTTATTCCCTATAATGCCAGGGAATTAAGAAGTTGGTGTAATGACATCCCAATCAACATGTTGTTCACAAGACATTCCTTCAACTAAGGAACTCCAAACTGAAGGTTGATTGCCACTAACTATTGGATGTATTGTAGGTCTATCTCTCAAAGGAACCTCAGAAGTTTCATTCCCAACCACTTCATCTCCTGATGACTCCCTAGATTCATCTTCCTTAGATAAACTTTCAGGAACTGTATCAGCACACAAAGGGATGCCATCTACGTTTCCTACCAAATTTTGATCATCTTCTTCATAACATTCTTCCACAGGAGTCATATGAGGAGGAGGCAATGAATAAGACTCTTGTGAAGGACCAGCTTCTATAGAGCTCACAAAGCATGGTTCTGTAGTAATCGATTGCACCACATCAGTATCAGAAATGACAACAAATAATTCCATCAAACCATTAATACACTATTTCATGAATAACAGAGAATCCTCCATCCAATCCCCATCATCGACTATAGGGTACTCGTTGTGCCATAGACACTCATGATATTGAAGATTTTGGTATCTCATTGAAGTGATTTCTTGTTCAACCCTCAGTTGTAACCGAATATGAATCTTATTATGAACTACACCCAATTTCAAACAACCATGGAGATTTACCACTCTCGAAGGTGGAACACTGTAGCTAAAACCATGCTCGGTATAAATTAACTCACCGTTGCAATATATTTGTGCACACATAATTACCTATAAAAAAATAATTTAAAAAATATTATATACTACATAAAAATTTTAAATTATTTAATTTTGTTTTGAATAATTTATTATTTTGGGAGTTTTTTATGTATTGATTTGTCAATGTTAAGTCATAGTGATTGTGATATTATCACAAAATGAAATTTAATATAACATATCAAAAAGTTTAATTACTCATGAATATATAATCATGACTTGATGTTTAGACTTACAATTATTTTATCCTTATATGATAAACTAACCCCAACCTATGGGTGGACTCCTGTCTATATTATCAAAATTTTCACCAACCGCTATTCTCCTATCAAACAGCAACACCTCCTCTCAAACGATTTCTCAAATGCCTCTTCATGGACACCTCATTGGGGAAGCTTGTTCAAGACACCCCTTTGAGGCCATCTGTCTTTTAATTACAAATTTACTCACATGATTGTGGTCTAGGGGTATGAAATAAATAATTTTTTTAAGAGGATACGTTGGTCCTTACACTTAATGAGAGATGACTCCCAGGTCATCAATGTGGAAAAAATGAAATTATTACAAATTGAATAACCACATAAACAAAATAAAACATCCAATTTCAATTATTCATGGTCGGTCATCTCAAGATCAGTCATCACTCATACCATGTTTTTTGGTATAATTATTAAATAATCCATATTATATAACTTTATCTATTACTAAATGAAATGTATATTTAATACTATACCTCTTTTCCAAAAATTTAACTTCATGTTTATATATATATATAATTATTAATAACATTTAATAAATATTATTATAAATAATATAATTGAGATATACATAATAAACACTTTTGGTATTTTAAATTTTATGAAATTGTAATGTTTCTTGGCCATTATTCTACTTTTCAAAATATAATTAAATATATTTTCTAGTTTATTGATTAAAAATATTATTACTAGTAAATAAAAGTAATATAATTTACACTTACATCAAAAGCATTCATTAAAATAATCTTCTCTTATATAAATTACTTTTCCTAAACATTAAACATTTTAGACATAACATAAAACATTCAATATTCAGACAACAAACATTCAAAAAATTAAATCATATAAACATTCAAAATCCAAAAAATTAAATCATACAAAACATTACACATCATGCATAACATATGAAATAAATAAATAATACACACAATTAAACATAAAAATGAAATAAATAAACACAATTGAAACAATTAAAATGTTAAATAGAAATTTTACCTCAATAAAAGAAGAAAATATTTGTTTAGAAAGAATTTCTTCCGGGATTCGCAACAAATTTCAGAAGAGGACAATGGTTTTTTAGGGGCGTACCCCTCCTTTTATAAACTTTCTCAAGGGGATGCGTGAACCCCATTTACAAATCATTCAGCTGGTCTGTGAAGGTTGCATGAAAGGGGTTCACATATCCCTTTCGCAGCTCAGATACGTGAACGCCGTTCACACATCCTTCCATGGAAAAGGATGCGTGAATGATGTTCAAACATCCCAGACCCAATTTAAAAAATACCGGAACCCTGATCCCATTTACCGATTTTTTTATAAAACCCAAAAAAATTGCTCGTCATAGTCGCACTTTCAATACTCGGCTGCACTCCGCTACCCGGGGGACTACGGGGGTATAAATACCCTGCTCAGCTTCTCAAACCAAACACTGTGCCCCATGTTCCAGGGACCAAAATACAACTAAACAGTTACGATGGGCTTCCATGGAAATTTAATTTACTTCATGGACCGTGTCCCCATCTCCCGTGTGGTCATAATTAATTTAATTTAACATTAACGTCAAATTATTTTTTAGAGAATAGTTGGGACTAGTATGTCAGACTTGTTTGAACTCCATAAATGAACAACCATCACCCTAATCCCAGAACTCTAGTGAAGGAGTCAAATTTCATTTGAATTATAATTTCCAATGTCACTCAACATCATCTAAATCATTAATAAAATGAGTAATATTTATAGGGTCATGGATTGAAGAACATGAACCATATATAATGAATGCCCATATTTAAAATTAGAATTCTACTACATGATAAAACTACCCCAAATCCGGGCAAGAGATGCACTGGCTTTTTACAGTGTTCAGCAGAAAGCCCCGATAAAAGTTTCACCTTTATCAGTGCCAACTAAAATCACTACTAAAGATAATTTTTATTAGCAGTAAAAAATCATTGATACAGATAAATCCTTTAACTACGTTTTTTTAAATGATAAAGGGTATATTTATCCATCCTATTTTTAGTGGATATAAAAGTTTTTGATAAAAAAAATTATTAATTTATATAAATTTGTTATATTTATATAAAAAATAATTGTTATTTAAATGAATTAATTAAAAAACACTTGTTTAAAATAAATATTTTTTTAATAATTCAAAAATATATATAATTTTAAAAAAAATTATAAAATTATAAATAAATAAATATATTTAAATATTTATAAAATTATAAAAATTATAAAATATTAAATATATTTATTACATTTATAATTATATATTTATAAATAAATATATATTTAAATAAATATATTGCCCTACTGAATTTTTCCAATAAACATATATATTAAGAGATAATTGTTGGGGCGCCTCCTCCAATGGTGCCCATGCAGTCTATAATTAAATTGGGTGAAGACCATGTGAATTAACTCACCAAAAGACACGATTTTAAACGGGTCAATGAAGCATTTTTTTGGAGTTATGAATCTTAACGAAAACATTTTTCCTTATAAAAGGAGGTAGCTGTAAGACTATTAGACACACCAACATCCACAACACCAAGATTAGAGCCCATTTAGTGCCTGTCATTCATCAATGATCATTTTCCCTTTGCATTCGAGAGTTATACATTTGAAATCCCTTCCATTTTTGGGAAGTATCTACAGTGTACTTCTTCATTTTAGTGGAACCACCATTCTAGACTAGGACTCGTGGTTTTTCCCTCATTGGGTTTTCCACGTAAAAATTTCCAGTGTAATCCTTTATATTCTGCACATTTACTTTTGGGTCGCTACGCATCCAATTTTATTTGGAGGGAAATATTTTATTTTTCTGCTACACGTTCACTTTGATATTGTTTGCACGTTTGTCGCTTATTGTCTATCCCAAAATCTGGTATAAAAGGAATTTATTTTTACTTCATATTTATTATGGAATCCATTTTTAGTCGGATAATTTTTCTTATGGTACCAACTACCAAATGTGGCGACTAAAAATGAAGGATTTTTTTTGTCAGGTGAATGCATCTTCCGGTGTTTAGTACCTAAAACCTATAAAGTATGTCAGATGAAGAATGAGAGTTTGAGCACGAGATGGTTTGTGGTTTCATTCACCAATGGGATGAAGACATCGTGATGAAAATCATTGTCAACACCTCTTTTTCCAGAACATTGTACGAGAATCTCGAAACAACCTATAATTACAAGACAAGAAAAAATAAATTGTTTCTTCTCAAAAAAATGATGAATTTTGGGTATAAATAAGATACGTCTATTTCATAATATTTGAGTGAATATCAGGGAATTTTTTTTATCATTTTTCTAGTATGTGTATCAATTCTGAAGATGAAGTTTTAGCTCTTTTGTTGCTTAACACTTTACCCAATTCTAGGTATAATTTACGTGTTACTCTAACCGGTTCTGCTCCTAATGGTGCTGTGAAATTTAGTTTTGTTAAGTCTATAGTTTTAAATGAAGAGTCCAAGATATGTACATAAGATAAATCCTCTTCATAGCTTATAGTCACAGAGAACAGGGGAAGAAGTATAGACAAGGGACAGAGCATTCAAGGTAAGAGTAAAGGTAGAAGAAAATCCAGTTCAAAGAAAATACATTTTGAATGTCATCATTGTGGTAAGAAGGGACATGTTAAGAAGTTTTGTTATCTACTGAAAAAAAAACTAGAATGAAGGAAACTTCATAGATGAAAAATGGGGATGAAGATGATCATGTCGTCGCCGCTACATGGGGTGATATTGTTATTTTTTATGACTCCATTAATATCACTTCTGACAATTCTTTCTGGGTTGTTGATAGTGGTGCATGTTTTCACGTGACATCTAACACATTCTTATCATGGGGTGTGGAAAAAAATTATTTACTATGTTAAAATATAGTATAGTGGTTAACCTAGGTTCTCTCCAGAGAGAATCACTCAACAATAATGTTTTTAACTTCAAAATTAGATAATGAAGTGGTGGTTTTTTTAAATGAATAATCATGAACAAAAAATAAGGGAAGAAATTATGTAAAATATTGAAATCAAATAGAAAAATCATGAGACTCAAAATAGTTATATGAATTGGTTGATCAGGTAGAGGTGGATATTCCAATTGAAATGTTCGCATAGTTCTGATTAATTCAATCATCTTCTATTAAGACAATTAAAATGAGATTCCACAATCGATTCCTCTCAAATCTTTGGTCAATGGTGTTGGTGAGAGTAAACATTAACAAAATATTATTTTTTGTATACTCTCATTCATTTTTTGAATGAGTTTCAGAGAATATTCTCAATTGATTTAGGCAATTCCCGATCGGGTCTTGTTTATCCAAGACAATTTTGAATATGCACTACAACTCTCACACATACTAACAATCTCCAAGTACTACACCACTAAGACCTAATATATTACATCATATATAGACTAGAACCGAGTGGGGGAGGTAATTTTCAGTAAACAAATAAATAATAATATCAAAATATAAAATCAAATACAATCTCACAAGATAATATAACCTATTATTATGAATTGAAACCAACTTCACAGAATATAGAAAACATTTTATAACATTATGCGCATGAACTCAAAAATCAGAAAATGGAAAACCTAACCTTCCCTAATCACTCATAAGATTTACCCCAGCATGATAAGGGTAATTTATAAGAATGAGGAAGAGGAATATGTTACAAAACTAAAAGAAAGAAAAGAGGTAAAAAAGAATAACAAATAAAGTATCCTCCAGAATTGTTCCGCCATATGTTTAGATTTGGTTATCCCACCATATGGTTGAATCAAACCATGGTACCTTCTTATAGGATGTAAGAAATGGGGTTGGATTGATATCCTTGAAATTTCAGATCATTTGTCTTAGTTTGAAGGAAGTTGTGTCTGAAATAAAAGACCTGACTTTTTTATGCCCGCCAAACACTATTCCACCAACCCTACTTTGTCTGGTTCAAAGGAGGACTTATTGAAATAAGTTCTCCTTGAAATTTAATATGAAAAATAATTTTATAGTTATATTTCTAACACAGTTATAATCATCCCATTTGGTGGCTGATATCCAAATATATGATTCATTGAATGAGGTAAGGACAATTCTGCTGGCCAAAATAAGTGCTCACATAGTTTGATTTTTTTGGGTTTGTAGAAATTATAATGGGATCATATACTAGAATAATAATTTGTAGCCATGAAACATGGAATCCTAAAAAAATGAATCTCATAAATTGGATACAAATTTTAAAAGTTATGCGTGAAATACAGAGGTGAATGAAAACTATTAAATTTACAGAATTAACCAGTTTTGACATTTAAGCTCAAAACTCACCAAAAAAATAAAATGATAAAAGTGAGCACAAATTTAATAATTTATAGGTATTAAATAATTTAAAACACATGAATAATAGTGAATATAATATCTCTATCAATTCCCCTACACATAGCACTTGGACTTCTAGACAAGTAAACATCAAAATCAAATCAAAGAAAATTTTAAACACATATCCATGGGATCCAAGGACATATGTTTATCATGAAGAATTTTCAAAATTTTTATGTGACTTTAGGTTGGTAGGATTTATATGTGAAAACTTTGGAGGTTGAGTGATGAGGGATTGGCTCTTTTTGAAGAAAAATCGCATTATTCTAATTTTTAGTCAAGTATGGTCTCTTCCTCAATCTAGTTAGAATCAATTCAGCTCCATCAGTAAGAAAAATCCATAAAATTTCAAACCATTCATTATTTTAGTTGAAAAATTTTCAATCATATCAAAAACAATATTTCTTGAATGCTCCAGATAGGAACAACTTAATTTTTTCCATTGGAATCTCCAGAAAGGCACAACTTCTAATACATGCACTACTAGTAATTAAGACTATAGCCACGGTTTAAAACCTTGGATATAGGTAATAGAAACTATTTGAGGAACCATGGATAAGTTTGGTCTAGCTCTAGGCCTAGAATTATAGCCACGGTTTGGAACTGTGGCTATAGTTCTAGTGCCACGGTTCAAACCATGGCTATAGGTATACATCCATGGTTCAAACCATGGTAATATCTCTATATTCACAGTTTAGAACCGTGGCTCTACTCTAGGTGGGACACAGTTTATTTCCATAGTTACAAACCATGCCATTAGACATTTATCCATGGTTTGTAACCATTGGAATATACCTATATCCACAGTTAGAAACTGTGTCTAGAGGGTATGAAAAAATATAAAAAATTCCTCACCCCCTACACAGTCGCCCTGCTGTATCCCACCCCCTACAGACCCCTCCCTCCTGGACACTAGACACCCCCACCCTACATAAACCCCCCTCCCATAGAGAGCCCCTCCCCCTAGACATCCCCCTACAAATCCCCCCTCTTGGATAGACCCTATACACCCCCCAGACAGACCCTAGACACCCCCCAGACCCGAGACACCCCCTAGACAGACCCTAGACACCCCACAGACAGACCCTGGACACCCCCCAGATAGACCTTGGACACCCCCCCAACAACCCTGAGACCCTAGCCACCCCCCGAACCATGGAAAGATCCCCCTGGACCGCCCAGACCTCTAATCCCTTAGACACCCCCCCACCATCCTAGATAGACACTAGAACCCCCCCCCAGAACCTGGACACCGCCCATACCCCCCCAGACCCTGTCCAGATCGCCTTGGATAACCAAGACATCCACTCCCTTGGACAGCCACCCCACCCTCCTGGACAGACCCCGTAACCCTCCCCTAGAACCTGGACAACCCCCCAGACCCCCTAGTCCTGCCCCCCCCCCCCCCTCCTCCACACACACACCCTTCCCATTTCGCCTCCCCCTGCCCCTACCAGCCCCCACTTACACCCCCTACCTGCCCCCACTTTCACCCCCGGATAGACCCTGGACACCCCCAGACCCTGGACATCCCATCGGACCCTGGATAGATCCCCCTGGATAGCCCATACCTCCACTCCCCTAGACAACCACCCCCACCCTCTTAGATAGACCCTGGAACCCTCCCCCCAACCTGGACACCCCCATACCCCCTAGACCCTAGACACCCCCAGACCATGCAAAGATCTCCCAAGACATCCCAGACCTCCACTCCCCTGTATAGCCAACCCCACCATCCTGGAGAGACACTGTACACCCCCCCAAACCTGGAAACCCACCCAGACCCCCCAACCTGCCCGTTTCCCCTCGCCCTACCCCTGCCAACCCCCACTTGCACCCTCCTACCAGCCCCCACTTGCACCCTCATACCAGCCCCCACTTTCACCCCCCTTACCAGTTTACCCCTTCCAGTCCCCTCCAAATTAAAGTATACATGAAATATACTTACCTAATAATAATTAAACAAATCCAAATATAAAAAAAACACATAACTGGACTTACATGAGTCTCCCTATCAGACAAACTATTAAAGAAGTCGGGAACTAGCTCAAAAGTACCTACAACACAAGGTAGAACACATTTGTGATCATCCCCTAATATTATGGTAAAGCAAAACATCATAGAATATTCACAATGAATATAACTCAATAAATAAGAATAATGCAGCCCCCCTGCTGGACCCTCCTGGGCAGCAGCCCCCCTGCTGGACCCCCTTGGACAGCAGCCCCCCTGGACAGAAACCCCCTCTGCTGGACCCCCTGAACAGCTGCCCACCATACTGGACCCCCTTGAACTGATGCCCCCTACTTGACCCCCTGGACAATAGACCCCCTTACACATCCCTTTAACACCCCTCCCCCCCCTTGAACCCCCTGGACAACAGCTACCCCCCCACACCCCTTTTACCCATTTCACACACCCCCTTGAACCCCACATTCACCCCTACTGGACCCCCATTTCACACACCCCTTGCACCCCCCTCTTTTGTGTCTCATTATATGGAGGTGTATAGGTGTGTGTTGTGGTTCTTCTTGGTTTTAGGTTGAGAGTGGAGGGGCTACTCAGGTGGAGGGGTGTATGTTCGTAGGCAGTGGTATGCAGGTTACATTGGATGATTTATAAGGTTTAGGCTGGGAGATGCTAGTTTTATCCAATAGATACTTACAGAGATTCTCATAGTGGGGATATAGGTTTCTTGTGGAGGATTTAGGAGGTGGGGTTGTGAGTTTCGTGTTGCATTTTGGAATTATAGGACCTTTAAAGATGGGTTTCAACTGGGGGTGTTGCTTTTTGGATTTTTCTACATGGTGTAGTATGTGATACACTTACATGGTGCATGGTGCTGGTTGGTTTTTGATTTCTACAATGGTTAGTAACATGTTTTGGGTGCATAGGGGTTGGCTTTCTGGAGTTTCATATTTGTTTTGGATTACTATTGTAGGCTTCTGGTTCTCTCAATTTTCTAGTGTGGTGGATATAGTTTGATGTGGGTCTTCAAGTGGTGGTTTGGAGTAAGTTCAGTTGGCTTGTTCATGGTTTCCCCATCTTGTGTATTCTGGTTGTTTATGGTGTAGGGATTTCCATGGTGGATATTCTAAAATTCCCTTGAGATTCTGGATGTTACAGGTTGGGAGGAATGTTTCCGGTAGATGGGTGGTTCTCTTTCAAGGGTGGGTGCATGTTTACTACTTCGTGGGTCTAGAGGTGTTGGATTCAAGGTGGGTATTAGCTCACCTTTTGATTAGGGACTGGTTGGGGATTCTATAGGTTGTATAATGGGTTCGGTGTCGGTGATGCAGGGCACTTCAGATGGATGGTACTAGTTGAGTGCTAGTTTTTTAGACTTTCTTATAGTGGGGTGATCCATTTTGATGCAAGGTGTTCAGATGTCGATGGATGGGGCCAAATGGCGGTATAGGGATGATTTGGTTTCTAGCTAATATTTTGGGTTTTGTGTCTACTATAGGTTCTTATTGTGTTTGGATCTAGTGTGGTTTAGGGTTCTTGTTCAAGTAGGTGTTGGTGTAGTGGACATTAGTTGGCATGGTTTTCTAGAGGTCTTTCACTCTATGATTTGTTTGGATAGGGATGCTGGTTTGGTTGGTTGATGATGGCTGTGGGGATGGGATTTCAATGGTTCTATTTATTGGGATAAATCTAGACTTTTGGGTGTGTGATGGATTTTGGAAACTTGTGGGTGGGTGGGTGGGTGGTTGTGGCTGGGTGGCAGTGCGTGATTTCATGAATGTGTGTGTTGTTTTTTTTATCATTTGTGACTAATTCTTTTTGGGTTTTTATATTTCTCCTTTAGCCGCCATATTTCCTTTGTTATACTTCCCAGTGGAGTGCTTGTTGGTTTTGTGCTTGTGAGATTCTATGATTCCTTCTGCTGGATTGTAAATGGTGCATATGTTGGGATCTTCTGTACATGAGAGAAGGGAGAAGGAGGAGGTGGGGTAACATTCCGGTCATCACCTCACCGGCATAAATTGGGATTAATCAGCCTCAACATTGACCACAAGGCTCATGGAAAACTATCACTATGAATCGCCGTGGTGTATCATCCTGGAGCAGGGCCAAATCACGACATTACTGCGTTGTGAACACGGTGTGACCGCGACTTGTTGTCCTGGTCCAGCGACATCTGCGGGGAAGCATCTTCCGGCCAAGAGCAAAGGGAGTAGGAGGAGGCAGGGAAACATTCTAGTCATAACCACGTCGGTAGAAATTATGATCAGTCAGTCTCAACATTGATCACAAGACTCATAGAATTGTATCACTACGAACCACCGCAGGTTGTCGTCCAGGAGTAGGGCCAAATCGCGGCATTAATGTGGCGTGACCATGGTGTGACCGCAACATGACCACAGTGTGACCATGGCGTGACCGTGGCATGACCGTAGTGTGACCGCGGCTTGTTGGACCGGTCCAACGAAATCTGTGGGGCAGCATCTTCGGGCCAGGGGTGAAGGGAGCAGGAGGTGGTGGGGCAACATTCTGGTCATCTCCCCACCGACAGAAATTGTGACTAGTCAGTCTCAACATTGATCAAAAGACTCAAGAAATACTATCACTATGAACCTCCGTGGGGTGTCATCCTGGAGCAGGTCAAAATCACGGTGTGACCGCAGCCTGACCGCGGCGTGTTGGCTCGGTCCAGCGACATTCGCGGGGCATCATCTGCCGACTAGGAGCGAAGGGAGCAGGAGGAGGTGGGTCAACATTTCGACCGTCTCCCCACCAGCAGATGATAGAACAGATCAACTATTTAATATGTTATAATAAGGGATCACCAGAGATGGTTGTAGTGAGATGTACAATGATGCAATGTCTAAAGGGAAATAAAATGACAGAAAATAATCACACACCCTACACAAACCTTTTAAAAATTCATTCAATTTTCCTAAACAAGGAAATTTTATTTATAATATTCAAAGCGTGAAAATGATTTTCATGGTCATGGAATATGCCTACTCAGGGTTCTTGTATTTTTAAAAATGGGTCTTGGATGCATGAACGGAGTTCATGCATTCTTCCACAGCAAAGGATGCGTGAATGGGGTTCACTCATCAATTCCCCCATTGAAGATGCGTGAACCCCGTTCACGCATCCTCCTGAGAGAAGGGTTTCATGAACGGGGTTCACACATCCCACAGACAACTTAAATATTTCTCAATATTTATAAATATTAATTAAAAACTAATACTCTTAAAGTAAAAATTAAGAAATATTAAGAAATATCAATTAAATAATAGAGAATATAGAAATAATGTTAATAATTATTAATAATTATTCATGAATAAGAGATATTCATTAAATAATTTTTAATTGGTATTTTTGGTGCACTGTTTGATTTTGGAAATAATGTCGTCCTCTACCAACTGATCATGATACCACATGAAACAATAACTTATGCACTTATCATCAAGGGAAATACAAATTTATTTCAGGATGAAAATATTAAATGTGATATGTATATTTTATTATAATAATCAACCTAAAACTAATTCACTAACATTAACAAATAGATCAAAAATATTCAAATGCAAAAAAGAAGGATAAGTGGACTTTGAGCACATTCATGCTTGAAATTTACGTATATCTTTGATTAATTGAATTACAACCTCTTATTATTCAGTTTATATTTTATTAACAAAGGAAGATGGATTTAGAAAAACATTCCTCTTTTAATAACATGATCTTCATGAACATTCTACAGTAATTTGGTTTGATTCTAATGAATATACTAATTTTGGAAGTAATTTTATATTTTTCTTTTGTCTCCCCCTCAAGGGAAACACTCATATACTTCTTTATAATGGTGAATTTTTTCAATAATGGTTTTCAAGATGTTGTAATACAGAGAATACATTATTATTTATCTTCGTCTTATGAATGTCATGATTTGAAAACTTATATAACTTCATCAGGGATGATCTTCTTCAATACATATTTTTCCGGATACCAAAACATGATCTCACCATGATTAAGTTATATAATATCCAAAGAGGCTCTTATGAGAAACATTGGGATTAAGCCTATGAATCCTAGCGTGGATATTCATTGTAATTTCAATTAACATAATGTTTTTTTCAATGGATTGAGTATTCTCTAACATATATTGAGAAAGATATAATTCTATCATCTATCACTCACTCACATCATCCCAACATGTTTTAGTTATACATCTATTTATATAAAGATCCTCATATGGTTACATTTGTATTCTAGAGTGGAAACTGTTATCATATATGAATTCCACTAATAAATGTTGTCGATCACAATATCCCTTGAAGTGGATCAAGAAATATATTATCTGATCTTCAAGCCTATGAATGATCCTTTTAGACTTACTATTATTTTAAGTGTGGTAAGTAGTTCAAATCTCATTTTTGTATCTAAAACATGTTAAATAATTCCCAAAAACATCATAGAGATCCTTGGGTCTCTATTAGATATAATATAAAGATTTAATCTATGTAAACATACCTCTTTATTTATATATTAGTATGTTGATATAGTGTGAAATACTCTCAAATAGTAATGAAGTAAGAAATCATTGTAAGTTGATAAACTATAAATAGAATGGAATTATTTATAATGTAGGTCTTTATAAGACCTATGATTAATTACATGGTGATGTTTTATATTTTAATGGATAATAGTTTAATCATCCTCTTTTACCTCTTTCATTCGTCCTTTACTTACTTTAAAACTAATATTTGAGATGCATACTAAATAATCTCACTCTTTAGGTTGTCCCATTGAAAATGATCTTTGATATCCTTATACATCTATTTGATTATAGGGAAAGTATATAATGATAATATTTGTGTGTTATTCGAATTTAAAAAAAACATATAGATGATGTTTTGGATATTTTTGGTTGTGTTTGTTAACAAATAATGTTGAAAATGTTCCAGACTGGAAAAGATTGTGGGGTATTATAGAACTAAATGATTCAGAGAAGTTTAAAGTCTATTTGAGACGTTTTTTAAGGGATTAAAATATATGGAATAATTCTCAATCATATTATGAAGAAAAAATGTAATATAGAAAAAATAAAATAATTAAATTTCATAAAATGAGTGGTGTTCAGGAACAAAGGTGATACCGTTTACTGGTTTAAAAAGGGTTGCATGAAGATTGCATACCAGTAGAAATTGTTTCCTTTTATAATGTCCGAATATGTATCTTCTCAAAATTGGCCAAATCAACTTCTAATTCATATTTTAGTTATTCTAATCTTCAATCATAATCATATACTCTTCACAAATATCTATTATTCATTCAAATTCTTCATCATGCAATTTAATTTCTGTAAACAAATAACCGTGTTCCATGATATTATAGGATTTTACATCAAATTTTAAATCATTGAGATCAATAATATTTTTCAATATTTCTTCAAGTTCATGCATCTTTTCATCCAGAATCTATTTTATTTCAAAATAATTAATATAATTAATATCTATTAATTAATTTAATAATATTATTTATTATATATATATATTGGTAGATAATATGATAATAGTAAGACACTTATTAAAAAAAGAATAGAAGTCAATAAATTATAACAGTAAGACACATAAAAAATGTATCATAAATCAAATAGAAATATAATCTATCCCTCTGGCATGGATGCTCCTCTGTCCCACAGCTAGAAATATATTGGATGCGCCCATACCAAGTCATTCTATGTCTGTGCTCTTGCGTACAATGCGCATCCTCATCGACAGACACCTCCACATCCTCATATGTGACAGGCAGTGGATGTACAGTATCACCGCCTGTACCCTGGCCCACATCTAAGGATAGTGGAAGCTAGCTGGAACTCCCCCCAACATAGGATGTAGATGGCTGCTCTGCTGCGGATGACTTTAATATAGCATTGATCTTAATCCAGTCATCATCTGTATGTACCTGTGGTTGTGCCTGAGAAACTAGAGAAGAATCTGACTAATCATGTTGAACACCCTCCTCCAATAGATCAATAGTATGTGGCTGAGCAAGTTGGACACCCTCATCCTATGGAACAACATCATCCATAATCGCATCTTCACCCCCAGGTACATCTATGTGAGGCTAAGCAGGCTCCGCAGCCTCCACAGAAGGTGGTGGATCAATGAAAATGCCATGATAAATCTCATCCATCGGTGGAAGCAGCTGTTCCACAAGGGTGTGAAAATATGCCGAGTCAAAGGCAGCTCTCTCTACTGGATCAGACATATGAATTATATGAAAAATACGAGCATCCTATGAAAACAAATTTTGTTGTTAACTAATATGAATAAGAAATCTGTTGAACATTGAAAGGAAGAATGCATACCAACTCATAAAAGCCTCATTCGTGCCGTGTTAGAAATATGACTGGGGATCTGATGTACCAGGCTTCATAATCCATCTCATCTGTCAAATGAAAATGTAAGGTCCCTACCCCTTTCAACTGCAACTCCCGTTGTCTGTCCCATAACACAAAATAACTGGCATGGTAGCTCCTGCAATCAAAATCCCTCTTCCCTGACATCTTCAGGGAATGCAATGAATCCAACTGACTGGGCGGGTCAGGAACTGGCTGAAGGAATCCAAACTACCTCATAACCCTATTCGTCTGATGCAACATGACTATTTGAAAATGAATCAGTGGAACCCTGCAGGAGCCGATAGCAAGCATCACTGTACAGTACGACGGCAGACTCTGAAGGATAGCATCTGTATATGGAATCCATGTAATCTGATAGATAAAATGAATAATCAATTAATAAATGAATATATGTATAGTGAAGAGTAAAGATTTAACAATATAAATATTAATCACTTACATCGTATGGTCAAATTCTGTCTAAGATAAGTCTGTAGGCGTGAACATCATGTCTGGGAGAATCTAAATGTCGATGCGCCTGACTCCACATGTAGATAACATTTTTATTTTTACATTTCACAATATAATCTTATAAAATTAAGATAGATATTAGAAGGAATTAATAACATACGAAAAACCATGTGGAACCTCTGCTACAATATCAACGGGTAATGGAGCATGGGAATGTGGAGCTAAACGAGGGATGTGCTCGCATACCCACATCTGCTGAAGAACCATGTATCTTGTGATCTACACCATATCGATGCGAAATGCACTTCATAGGGACCTGTATTTATATGCTAGGCAGGAAGACCCCCAGCTATACAGTCCTGCTTGGTCCAAATCCTCCAAAAAAGATAAATACATTAGCTGCACAAAAGTAGTAGAGTGGTCAACAAAAACTGTTCCACCTATTGGTCTCAAAATATATGCGCATGCGAATCGCAACATGGTGATGTCATCAGCATCATCTGGTAAATGTGTGAAGTGCTAGTCTAACCAAGGAATTCGCAATCTACCACCGACGATGGTCCTACCATCAATTTGGAACTCTATGCCTAGTAGTATATGAACAAGCTCAGACAAATCTGATGGAACTCGGGCTGTCAGAGCAGGTTCGTCGATAGGGAGGCCCAACATAACGGACACATCCTATAACGTAATAGTCATCTCCCCTCCCTGAAATGGAATATATGTGACTCTAGATTCCATCTCTCTACAAGTGCGGCAATGATCTGATGATCAAGAAATATGAAGTCACACATCACAACTCCATGGAATCTAGCTCGATGAAGATGGGGGACGATAGTGGGAGGTTGTGCTGTATGATGGAAATAGTGAGATCTACGTACACTCAAGGGAGGCATAGTAAATCCCTCTAAAATCAGCTGTGACACATGAGTATCCTGAAATGTAAGCAATGGAAAACCTGTCATCTGCACACATGATATAATCGTTACTTTTTAATATTGAATTGAATAAAAATTGTAAACTTTTATTTAAAAAATTCTACCACAAGAAAAATAAGGTAAAAAATAAAACAGAAGTGATGAAAAACCTGCATTGAAGATGTGGAAGCATCATATATTCATTATCATTCTGTGTTTATTTTTTTTAATAATTTTAGTATCATTAAATTCTTTATGAAAAAACCCAAAAATGAGACAAACCAAAATTCAAACATCTCATAAATGGAGCAGGTCATAAATAAAAGGATTCAATAACAAATCATTCACATATGAAACAACATATACATATTAATGATATGGTACACAGACTCGATCTTGGATGATGAGATATGGAACTCTGTCCTACCACTTGGGGACATCTCTTATGAGTATGTCCTTCTGCGTGATAAATACTTCATCATATTCTCCCTCCTTGTTGCCAAGGCCAATCCATCTCATTTCTGATGCGAGTTGACTTCGGTCTTCCTCGAGGTCACAACCTGGGAGCATGAAGACAATAATTTTAAAAATGATAGACATTGAAAAAATCATAAATGAAACCGAAACCAACATATGAAAACCTGGAAATATCAGGGATGATGGTCGGTTGATCAGCAGGCAATGTGATAGAATGGAAGTCACCAACTGGCATCCAAGCAGCACTATAACAGTTAACCAAAGTGCTCATGTGGTACATCCGGTCAAAATATGGATCCCATGATATATTTACCAAAGCGCAAGCTGCGATAACATGTACACATGGATATCTCAATGCCTGAAAGCTTCCATAATCACAGTACAAGTTGTCCAACATCACGACAAACACTCCACCAGTAGTTCATGTACCCTAGTCATAGCATTGTCTTACCAGAATGCTCCTCTTTTCCCTGTCAAAGTCTATAAAATTCCATCTTGAAGCCTCATTCTTTATTCGGTCAATATTACTTAGAAAATGATGTGTAAAATTATTCCTTTCTCCATCCTCTAATAGGCCTTTTGAGACTGGTCAACAAAGTAGTGAACACATATAAAACATGTCTCTTGCACTAACCCTATGAATGGGGGTTTTTGCACACACTTGAGGACCCCATTTATGCACTCCACTATATTATTGGTCATATGCCCATATCTCATGCCACCATCGTATGCTAATGACCATTTTTCCTTTGAAATTTTCATCATATATCCATATACATCCACATTAACAGTTTGATTCTCTTCAAGATTTCAATCAAACATTTCTTGTTGGGGTTCATATGTGGAAACCATAAGATAATAGTGTATTAAAATGGATATTAAATTTTGTTAGAAAAACAAGTTTAGAAAACCATAACCAACTTGGGGATTTCCTTCTTTATGGCCTCATCTCTAAAATGGTTATGAACATTACTTGAAATATGTGTAATTCAATAACGATGATAAGCCTTCTGCTCAGTCCAAGAAGCCCCATCACTAATGGTAGTCTCTATAATCTCTTGATGATGATCATATATCAGACACACACCCTATTTTTTTGTGACATGAACACGTACACATTCCAAAAACCAGCTCCAACATTCAAAATTTTCTTTTTCAACAATAGCAAAAGCAAGTGGTAGAGGAGCACGATTACCATCCTGTGTGGCATAAATGAGTAGAACAGATGTATAATTTCCAAAAAGGAATGTGCCATCTACCTGAATAAATTGTTTACAATAGGGGAAGGCAGCAATTCATGGTCTGAATGCCCGAAAAGCCTATTGAACATCACCTTTGACCGATCAACTCGATGATTCTGGGATACATACTCAACACTTTCCAAATGATAAACAATCTGATTATTGAGAGACAAAAATTACATAAGTTGTGGAAACATCTCATAAGACTCATCGCAATCACCATACACATTTACAATTGCTTTATGTTTTGCATTCCAACTTTATTTTATGATATACTGTAGTTATAAAACTGATGAATTCATTCTTGAACAAGGGAAATATGAACATCCTAACATGTTCATATCATCTCCCAAATAATAGTAGATATAACATCTACATCAAGGGAAGAGTGATCTGGTGCCAAGCTGGGATGCAGACAAGTGTGTGGGCCTTCTAATTCGGTTATCTTCTAACATCCATAATATTTATCAAATATTTATCTTAATTAAAATTTACATTCTTACCCATATTTTTCACAACGAATGATATATTTGGTCTTCTTTGAATCATCAACCACAATTGTGAAATGTCTCTCAATGTGGTATTGATTTATCACATTTTTCATGGCCAGTTTACTTTTGAACTCCAACCCAATATATATGGCATTATCATTTGATGCAGGCCTCTTCCCTATAATTTCAGGGAATTCATAAGCTGGTGTAATAACATCTCAATCAAAATATTGTTCACGAGACATTCCTTCAACTAAGGAACTCAAAACTGAAGGCTGATTACTACTAACTGGTGGATGTAGTGGATGTCAATATTTCAAAGGAACCTCATCAGGTTCATTCCCAACCACATCATCTCCTGTTGAATCCCCAGATTCTTCTTCCTCAGATAAATAATCATTCACTATATCATCACACAATGGGATTTCATTTAAATTTCCTTCCAAATTTTGATCATCTTCTTCATAACATTCATCCATAGGATTCATATGAGGAGGAGTCAATGAATAAGACTGTTCTGAAGGACCAGCTTCTACAAAGATCACAAAGCATGGTTCTGTAGTAATCGATCGCACCACATAAATATCAGAATTGACAACAAATAATTCCATCAAACCATTAATACAAGGTTGCCTGAATAATAGAGAATCCTCCATCCAGTCCTCATCACTGACTATAGGGTGCTCGCTGTGCCACAGACGCTCAGGATATTGAAGATGTCGGTATCTAATTGAAGTGATTGCTTGTTCAGCCCTAAGTTTTAACCAACTATGAATCTTATTACGAGCTGCATCCAATGTCATACAACCATGGAGATTTACTACTCTGGTAGGTGGCACACTGTAGCAAAAACCCTACTCAGTATAAATTACCTCACTGTTGCAATATATTTGCGCATACATAATTACATATAAAAAGTAATTGAAAATATATTATATACTACATTAAAATTTTACGTTATTTAATTTGGTTTTGAATAATTTATTATCTTGAGACTTTTTTATGTATTGATTTATCACTGTTAAGGTATAGTGATTGTGATATTATCATAAAAGAAAATTTAATATAATGTTTCATAAAGTTTAATTACTTATGAATATATAATCATGACTTTATCTTGAGAGTTACGATTAGTTTATCATTATCTGATAAACTAACCACAACCTGTGGGTGGACTCCTATCTCAGTTATCAAATATTTCAGCAACCGCCAATCTCCTGTCAAATAGCAACACCTCCTCTCGAACGAGTTCTCAAATGCCTCTTCGTGGACACCTCTTCGGGGAATCCTGTTCTAGGACACCTTTTCGGGGGCGTCTGTCTTTTAATTAAAATTTACTCACATTCATGTGAGGGGTTCTATGGGTATGAAATACATAAACTTTTTTAAGTGGAAATGCAGGTCCTTACACTTACTAAGAGATGACTCCTACATCATCAATGCAGAAAAAATTTAATTATTACAAATTGAATAACCACATACACAAAATAAAACATGCAATTTCAATTACACATGGTCGGTCATCTCAAGATCAGTCATCACTCATACAATGTTTTTGGGTATAATTATTATGTTATCCATATTATATAACTTTATCTATTACTAAATGAAATGTATATTAAATACTACACCTCTTTTAAAAAAATTAACTTCATGTGTATATATATATATAAATATTAATAACATTTAATAAATTTTATTATAACTAATATAATTGAGATATACATAAAAAACACTTTTGTTATTTTAAATTTAATGAAATTGTAATGTTTTTTTGTCCATTCTTCTACTTTCCAATATATTTGTACATATATTTTCTACTTTATTGATTAAAAATATTATTACTAGTAAATAAAAGTAATATAATTTACACTTGCATCAAAACCATTCGTTAAAAATAAACTTATCCAACATAAATTACTTTTACTAAACATTCAACATTTTAGACACAACATAAAAATTCAATATTCAGACAACAAACATTCAAAAAATAAAATCATACAAACATTCAAAATCCAAAAAATTAAATCATACAAAACATTACACATCATTCATAACATATGAAATAAATAAATCATACACACAATTAAACATACAAATGAAATAAAAAAACACAATTAAAATAATTAAAATGTTAAATAGAAATTTTACCTCTATAAAAGTAGGAAATATTTGTTGAGAAAGAATTTCTGCAGGGATTCACAAAAAAATATAGCGGAAAAAATGGTTTTTTAGGGGGGGGGGACCCCTCCTTTTATAAACTTTCTCGGTGGGATGCATGAACCCCGTTCACGCATCCTTCAGTTGGTCTACGAAGGATGTATGAACGGGGTTCACGCATCCCTGCTGCGGCTCGGATCCGTGAACGTCGTTCACACATCCTTCTGTGGCAAAGGATGCGTGAACGGTGTTCACGTATCCCAAACCCAATTTTAAAAATACCAGAACCCGGATCCCCTTTCCTGATTTTTTTTATAAAACCATAAAAAATTACTCGTCGTAGTCGCACTTTCAATAATCGGCTGCACTCCGCTACCCGGGGGACTGCGGGGCTATAAATACCCTACCCGGGCTTCTCAAACCAAACACTGTGACCTGGGTTCCAGAGACCAAACTAAATATAAACATTTACGATGGGATTCCTTTCAAATTTAATTTACATTAGAGACCGTGTCCCCATCTCCTGTGTGGTCTTAATTAATTTAATTCAAAATTAACGTCAAATTATTTTTTATAGAATAGTTGGGTCCAATATGTCAGACTTGTTTGAACTCCATAAATGAACAACCATCACCCTAATCCTAGAACTCTAGTGAAAGAGTCAAATTTCATTTCAATTATAATATCCAATGTAACTCAACATCATCTAAATCATAAATAAAATGTGTAATATTTATAGGGTCATGGATTAAAGAGAATGCACCAAATATAATGAATGCCCATATTTAAAATTATAATACTACTGCATGATAACACCACAAAAAATCCAGGAAAAAGATGCACTGGCTTTTTACCGCGTTAAGCAGAACGCACCGATAAAAGTTTCACATTTATCAGTGCCAGCTGAAATCACTGATAAAGATAATTTTTATTAGTAATAAAAAAACACTGATAAAGATGAAGCCTTTAACTGTGTTTTTTAACTGATATAGGGTATATTTATCCATCCTATTCTTAGATCATATAAGAACTTTTTGATAAAAAAATATTATTAATTTATATAAATTTTCTATATTTATATAAAAAATAATGTTTATTTATATGCATTAATTAATAACACTTGTTCAAAATTAATATTTTTTAATAATTCAAATATATATATATAATGTTTTAAAAAAATTAAAAGATTATAAATAAATAAATATATTTAAATATTTATAAATGTATACATTTTTTAAAATATTAAATATACTTATTACATTTATAATTATATAATTATAAATAAATATATGGCGCCAATTAATTTGTTCAATAAACATATATTTTAAGAGATAATTGTTGGGGGTGCCTCCTTCAATGGTGCCCGTGCAGTTTATAATTAAATTGGATGAATACCGTGTGAATTAATTCACGCAAAGACACTATTTTAACACGGGTCAAAGAATCATTTTTGTGGAGTCATGAATCATAACACAGAAATTTATCCTTATATAAGGAGGCATCTGCAAGACTTTTAGACACACCAAAATCCACAACACCAAGAGTAAAGCCCATTTGGTTCTCCTCTTTCATCAACGGTAATTTTTCTTTTACAGTAGAGAGTTATAAATTTGAAATACCTTCAATTTTTGGGAAGTCTCTACAGTGTACTTATTCATTTTAGTGGAACCCCCTTTCTAGACCAGGTCTCGTGGCTTTTCCCTCATTGGGTTTTCCACATAAAAATTTTCTGTGTCAACCTTTATATTCTACACATTTACTTTTGGGTTGCTGTGCATCCAATTTTATTTGGAGGGAAAGATTTTATTTTTCCGCTACACGTTCACTTTGATTTTGTTTTCATGTTAATCGCTTATTGTCTTTCCCAACATCTTGTATAAAAGGAATTGATTTTTATTTCATATTAATTATGGATGCAAATAATAGTTGGATAATTTGTTAAGTGGTACCAACTACCATATGTGGAGACTAAAAATGAATGATTTTCTTTTTTTCCATGCGAATGAATCTTATAGTGTTTGCTACCCAGAAGCTATAAAGGATGTCAGATTAAGAATGATAGTTCGATCATGAGATGGCATGTGGTTTAATTCATCAATGGTATGAAGACAACATGATGAACATCATTTTTCAACACCTCTCATGCCAGAACTTTGTAGGAGAATCTCAAGACAACCTATTCTTGAAATACAGGAAACAATAAATTGTTTCTTCTAAAAAAATGATGAATTTTGGGTATAAATAAGATACTTAAATTTTAGACTATTTTGGTGAATATCAGGTAATTTTTGATCAGTTGTCTAGTATGTGTATCAATTCTGAAGATGATATTTTAGCTCTTTTTTTCTTAACAATTTACCCAATTCTGGGGATAATTTACATGTTACTCTAACTGGTACGAATCATATTGGTACTATGAAATTTAGTTTTGATAAGTTTATATTTTTAAATGTAGAGGAAAAGAGACCTAATTAGGATAAATCCTCTTCATATCTTTTAGCCACAGAGAACAGGGGAAGAAGTCTAGATTACAGACAGAGAGGTCATGGTTAGATCAAAGGTAGAAGAAAATCCAGTTCAATGAAAATACATTTTCAATGTCATCATTATAGAAAGAAGGGACATGTTAAGAAGTTCTGTTATCAGGTGAAAAACAAAACTAGAATAAAGGAAAATTTGCAGATGAAGAATGGCGATGAAGATGATCATGTCACCGCCACTACAGGGGGTGGTCTTGTTATTGTTTATGACTCCATTATTATCACTTCAGATGATTCTTTCTCGGTTGTTGAAAGTGGTTCAGGTTTTCATGTGACATCTGACACATTCCTATCTTGGGGTGTGGGAAAAAAATTATTTACTAAGTCAAAATATAGTATATTGGTTAACATAGGTTATCTCTAGAGAGAAGTGCTCAATATTCATGTTTTTAACTTCAAAATTAGATTATGAAGTGGTGGTTGTTTTTTAAATGATTAATTATGAACAAAAAATAAAGGAATAAATTATGTAAAATATTGAAATCAAATTGTAAAATATTGTGACCGAAAATAGTTATATGAATTGGGTGATGAGGTAGAGGTCCATATTCCAATTGAAACATTCGCATAGTTCTGATTAATTCAATGCTCTTCTGTTAAGCTGATTAAAGTGAGATTCCACAATCACTTCCTCTGACATCTTTGGTCAACGGTGTAGGTGAGATTAAACCTTAACAACATATTTTTTTATAATCTCATTCATTTTGTGAATGATTTACAGAGAATATCCTCAATTGATTTAGGCAATTCTCGACCGGGTGATGTTTATCCCAGACAATCTTGAATATGCACTCCAACTCTCACACGTACTAACAATCTCCAAGTAGTACACCACTAAGCCTTAATCTATTCCATCGCATATGTACTAGAACCGAGTGGAGGAGGAAATTTTCATTAACAAAATCAATAATAAAAACAAAATATAAAATCAAATACAATCACACAAGATAATATAACCTATTTTTATGAATTGAAACCAACTTCACAGAATTGAGAAAACATTTTATAACATTAAGCGCATGAACTGAAAAATTAGAAAATGGAAAACCTAACGTTACACAATCACTCATAAGATTTACCCTACCATGATAAGGGTAATTTATAATAATGAGGTGGAAGAATATGTTACAAAACTAAAAGAAAGAAAAGAGGTAAAAAAGAATAACAGAAAAAATATCTTCATGAATCATTACACCATATGTTTTTCTTTGGTTCTCCCATCATATGGTCGAATCACACCATGGTCCATTCTTATAGGATGTGATAAATGGGATTGGGTAGTTATCCTTTAAATTTCAGATCATTTGGCTTAGTTTGAAGGTAATTGTGTCCAAAATACTAGACCTGACTTTTTTATGACCGCCAAACAGTATTCCACCAACCCTAAATTGTCTGGTTCAAGGGAGGCCTTAATGAAATAATTTCTCCGTGAAATTTAATATGAAACATAATTGTAGAGTTATATTTCAAAAATAGCTGGAATCACCCCATTTGGTGGCTGATATCCCACGATATGATTCTTTTAATGAGGTGAGGTTTATTCTGCTGGCCAAAATAAGTGTTCACATGGTTTGATTTTTTTCGGTTTGTAAGAATTTATAATGGGATCACAACCTAGAATAATAAGTTTTATCCGTGAAACATTTATTCCTAAAAAAATTAATCTCATAAATTGGATACATATTTTAATATTTATGCGTGAAATAAAGAGGTGAACAAAAACTGTTAAATTTAGAGAATTAACCAGTTTTGACATTTAAGATCAAAGCTCACCAAAAATCATAAAATGATAAAAATATACTCACATTGATTAATTTCTAGGTATTAAATCATTTAAAATAATGTTGAATATATTATCTCTATCAATTCCCCCACACTTAGCACTTCGACTTCAGGACAGGTAATCATCAAAATCAAATCAATGAAAATATCAAGCACATATCCATGGGATCCAAGGTCATATGTTTATCATGAGGAGTTTTCAAGGTTTTTATGTGGAATTAGGTTGGTAGGATTTAGATGTGAAATAATTGGAGGATGAATGAGGATTTATTTTCTCTTTTTGAAGAAAAATTTCATTATTCTAATTTTTACTCAAGTATGGTCTCCTCCTCAATCCAGTTATAATCAATTCAGCTTCATCAGCATGAAAATTCAATAAAATTTCACACCATTATTAAATTTATTTGATAAAGTTTCAATCATACCAAACATTATTTTTCTTGAATTCTCAAGATAGGAACAACTTCATTTTTTTCATTGGAAGCTCTAGAAAGGCACAACTTCTCATACATGCACTAATTGAAATTCGGGTTATAGCCACTGTTTGAGGAACTGTGACTATGTTTGGTGTGGCTATAGGCCTTGAATTATAGCCACAGTTTGGAAGTGTGGCTCTAGGTCTAGAGCCACGATTCAAACCGTAGCTCTAGGTATACAGCCACAGTTCTAACCATGGTAATATATCTATAGCCATAGTTTAGAACCATGGCTCTACTAGAGGAGGAACATAGTTTATTTCTATGGTTATAAACCATTCCATTAGACCTTTATCCATGGTTTTTAACTGTGGTAATAGACCTCTAGCCATGGTTAGAAACTGTGGCTATAGGGTCTGAAAAAAAAATAAAAAAAGCCCCCACCCCTGCAAATCCCCCCTACAGACCCCTCGCTGCTGGACACTGGACACCCCCACCCTACATAACCCCCCCCCAGACCGTAGAACCTCCCTAGATAGACCCTGGAACCCCCCCCCCCCCCCCCCCGATAGACCTTGGACACCCCCCAGACAGACCCTAGACACCCCCTAAACCCTGGAAAGATCCCCCTTGACAGCCCAAACCTCCACTCCCCTGGATTGCCACCTCCCACCCTCGTGGATAGACCTTGGAACCCCCCCCCCCAACCTAGACACACCCAATACCCCTCATACCATGGACACCCCCCCAAACCCTGGCCAGATCCCCTCGGATAGGCCAGACCACCACTCCCCTGGACATCAACCCCCCACCCTCCTAGACAGACCCTAGAACCCCCCCAAAACCTGGACACCCCCCAGACCCCCCCCATTACTACCCCCCTCCGCACACACACCCTTCCCGTTTCCCCTCCCCCTGCCCCTACCTGCCCCCACTTGCACTCCCTACCAGCCCCCACATTCACCCCTAGATAGACCATGGACACCCCCTAGACCCTGGAAAGATCCCACTGGATAGCCCAGACC
This sequence comes from Viscum album, assembly GCA_963277665.1. NCBI lineage: Eukaryota > Viridiplantae > Streptophyta > Magnoliopsida > Santalales > Viscaceae > Viscum > Viscum album. The sequence goes on from OY728136.1 coordinate 1,716,781,242, forward strand.
TCCACTCCCCTGGAATACCACCCCCCACCCTCCTAGAAAGACCCTGGAACCCCCCAGAACCTGGACACCCCGCGGAACCTAGACACCCCCAAACCTGAGACGGATCCCCCTGGACATCCAAAACCTCCACTCCCCGGGATAGCCACCCCCACCCTCCTTGAGAGACCCTGGACCCCCCCCCCCCCCAGAACCTGGACACCCCCCAGACCCCCTCAGTCCCCCACCCTACCTGTTCCCCCTCCCCCCTACCCCTGCCATCCCCCACTTGCACCCACCTACCAGCCCCCACTTGCACCCTCCTACAAGCCCCCACTTTCACCCCTGCAAGTTCCCCCCTGGCATTCCCCTCCAAATTTAATTATACACGAAGGATACTTACATAATTTGAAATAAACAAATCCAAATATAAAAGAACACATAACTGCACTTATATGAGTCTCCCTATACAATAAATTATCAAATAAGTTTATAACTAGCTCAAAAGTACCTGCAACACAATGTAGAACATAGTAGTTCTCATCCCCTAAAATTATGGTAAAACAAAACATATTAGAATATTCACAAAGAATATAACTCAATTTACATGTAATTTTCTTCTTTATGTGTGTGCCGATTTTGCAGTTGTACCCAATTTTTAATATAACTCAATAAACAAGAATAATGCAACCTCCCTGCTGGACCCCCCTAGGAAGCCCCCCCCCCCGCCCTGGACCCCCTAGACAGAGACCCCCCCTGATGATCCCACTAGACAGAAACCCCCCTGCTGGACCCACTAAACATCTACCCCCTGTTGGACCCCCTTGAACAACTACCCCTCCTCATGGACCCCCCTGTAACACAGCCACCCCCCCACACATCTCTTTCACCCATTTCACACACCCCTTGCACCACCCTTTCACCCCCTAATGTACCCCCTTACACACACCCCTTGCACGCACACCCCCTCTTGTGTGGATAGTTATATGCAGGTTTATAGTTGTGTGTTGTGGTTCTTCCTAGTTTCAGGTTGGGAGGGGAGGGGCTACTCAGGTGGAGGGGTGTATGTTCGTAGGGAGTGGTATGCATGATACATTGGATGTTTCTTAAGGTTGAGGCTGGGAGATTTTGGGGTTATCCAATAGATACTTACAAAGATTCTCATAGTGGGGTTATAGGTTTCTTGTGGAGGATTTAGGAGGTGGGGTTGTGAGTTTCGTGTTGCTTTTTGGAATTATAGGACCTTTGAAGATGGGTTCTTGCTGGGGGTGTTGCTGTTTGTATTTTTCTACATGGTGTAGTACAAGATACACTTACATGGTGCATGGTGCTAGTTGGTTTTTGATTTCTAATATGGTTGGTAACATGTTTAGGGTTCATAGGGGTCGGATTTCTGGAGTTTCTTCTTTGTTTTGGATTACTATTGTAGGCTTCTGGTTCTCTCGATTGTCTAGTGTGGTGGATATAGTTTAGGGTGGGTCTTCAGGTGGTGGTTTGGAGTATGTTTAGATGGATTGTTCTCGGTTTCCCCATCTTTTGTATTCTGGTTGTTCATGGTGTATGGATTTCCATGGTCGACGTTCTAAAATTCCCTTGAGATGCTGGATGCTGCAGGTTGGGAGGCATGTTTCTGGTAGATGGGTGGTTATCCTTCAAGGGTGGGTGAATGTTGACTACATGGTGGGTCTAGAGGTGTTGGATTCAGGGTGGGTATTAGCCCACATTTGGTTGAGGGACTTCTTGGGGATTCTTTAGGTTATATGATGGGTTTGGTGTGGGAGATGTGGGGAACATCTGACGGATGGTACTAGTTGACTACTGGTTTTTTAGACTTTCATATGGTGGGGTGGTCCATTTTGATGCAAGGTGTTCAGATGGCGATGGATGGGGCCAAATGGTGATCTGGGGAAGACTTGGTTTCTAGCTAATATTGTGGGTGTTGTGTCTACTATAGTTTCTTATTGTGGTTGGATTTTGTGCGGTTTGGGGTTCTTTTGTAGGTAGGTGTTGGTGTAGTGGCCATTAGTTGGCATGGTTTTCTAGAAGTCTTTCAATCTATGCTTTTTTTGAATAGGGATGCTGGTTTGGTTGGTTGATGTTGGCTGTGGGGCTAGGGGTTCAGTGGTTCTATTTCTTTGGATAAAGCTAGAATTTTGGAAGGGTGATGGATTTTGGAAATTTTTGTGTCGGTGTGTGTGGGTGGGTGGTTGTGCGTGATTTCATGAATATGTGTGTGTTGTTGGTTTCTATAATTTGTGACTTCTTCTTTTTGGGTTTTTATATTTCTCCTTTAGCCGCCCTATTTCCTTTGTTATACTTACCCTAGGAGTTCTTGTTGGTTTTGTGCTTGGGAGCTTCTATGATTCCTTCTACTGGATTGTATGTGGTGCATATGTTGGGATATTTAGGCCATGAGTGAAGGGAGAAGGAGGAGGCGGGGAAACATTCCAGTCATCACACCACCGTCAGAAATTATGATTAGTCAGTCTCGACATTGATCACAATACTAACAGAAAACTATCACTGCGAATCGTCGCGGCGTGTCGTCCTGGAGTAGGGCCAAATCACAACATTACCGCATCGTGACCACGATGTGTCGGCCCGGTATAGTGACATATTCGGGGAAACATCATCCATCCAAAGGCGAAGGGAGCAGGAGGAGGTGGGGCAACATTCTGGTCGTCACCCCGTCGACAGAAATTGTGATTAGTCAGTCTCAAGATTGATCACAAGACTCATAGAACACTATCACTGCGTACCACCATGGGGTGTCATCCTGGAGCAGGGCCAAATCACGGTGTGACCATGGCGTGACCACAGCGTGACCATGGAGTGACCGCGGCGTGACCGCGACGTGACCGCGACGTGACCGCGGCGTGACCACGGCGTCACCGCAGCATGTTTTCCCGGTCTAGTGAAATCTGTGTAGCGGCATCTTCCGTCTAGGAGCGAAGGGAGTGGGAGGAGGTGGGGAAACATTCTGGTCGTCACTCTGCCGGTAGAAATTGTGATTAGTCAGTCTCAACATTGTTCACAAGAATCATGGAATACTATCACTGCAAACCTTCGTGGGGTGTCATCCTGGAGCAGGGCCAAACCACGGCATGACTGCGGCCTGACCACGCCGTGACCATGGTGTGTTGGCCCAGTCCAGCAACATCTGCGGGGCAACATCTGCCGGCTAGGAGCGAAGGGAGCAGGAGGAGGTGGGTCAAAATTCCGACCGTCGCCCCTTCAGCAGATGATAGAACAGATGAACTATTTAATATGCTATAACAAGGGATCACAAGAGAAGGTTGTAGCGAGAAACACAATGAAGAAATGTCTAAAGGGCAACAAAATGACAGAAAAGAATCACACACCCTATACAAACAATTTACAAATTCATTTACTTTTCCCAAACATGGAAATTTTATTTATAATATTCAAAGCGTGAAAATGAGTTTCATGGTCAAGGCATATGCCTACTCGGGCAATGTCATTTGAGTTAAACGAGTATGATAAGACAATTTATATTATTCAAAGAAAAAAAATAACTAACCACAAAACAAACACCAACAAGAGGCATATGAAAGACTAAAAAAAATCTAAACATGATACAAATAACAATCACTACACTTTGGTTTTGAAGACAGTGCAGCTCCATTCGAGGGGTTTTATAATAAAATCATGGCATTTCTTTATCACACGATTCATTTAATTATATTTAACATTTATTGTAAAACTCATTTATCACAAATAAAATGCAATAATTTAAGAAACTAGATCAACATAACTATCACTATGAGTTTTCAAAGACAGTGCACCTTGGTTGGGGGGTTTTATTATAAAAACATGACATCATTTATCAAATGAAACAATTATATTAAAGAACACTTATTCAAGATATGAAATTCAATATAATTAAGCATAATTAGGAAAGAATCTAAATTTAATTTAAATCATTCTGGAATTAAAGAGGCTAGAAGGGGGTTCCTACCTCAAGGTGAAAGCAAACCATCTAATTTATCTCTTGGTGCTTTCTATCTAAAATATTTTGCTCCCCCACTGGGTATACGCACCTTCACACACATGAATGGACAAATAGCCCCTATACACACACCCACATGGCCATGAGCATGAGCAAGGGGATCCTTGCACATATTCTTATATGCATATACCAGTCTCCACTCAACTGTGTATGCATTTATATATATATATACATGGGCACACATAGCCCCATACGTGCATAATCACTGCCATGGTTGACTATACACATAACGGGGGAACCCACATACATATACTTTCTTACCTATGCACACGTAGGCGAGTCTCCATTTACTTGGAAACTCGAAACCAATGAGTAGGGATCAACGCACTTCAAAAGGGATTTTAGGAACATTAAAACACATAAAGGATGATACATATCCAGAGAGAAACCAACCAACACCATTAAAGCCTTAACTCGATTGGGAGAAACAAATCCACCCAAACCAACACGAAATGATCCAACACTCCACTGAAAACATGATATGGAGTCAAAAACACTAAAATACCCAAATACACGAGGTGTGAGAAATGTAGTAACCATATAATCATACCTCGGATCAATGCCGTAGGACTGAATCAATCTGAACCTCATTTTCCCGCCTTCACAGAATATAATTACCCCTTTTCCACAGAAATAAGTAAAATACCTATGTGGCCAATGCGGTATTGAAAATAAAATAAAAACTAACCTAAAACATACCCATCCACTGTGACTATACACATCACCGCCCAACATATAAGAACCACAATGCCCCATGGGACAAATCTTGTTCCTGCAAGCAAGGGGGAAATAGATCCATGTTTTAAAATGATTCTATCAAATAGTGCATTCCTAATAATCAAAAATTATTCTTTCTTTTAATGGTATATAATTAGTTTGGAACAATTTTCAACTTAATTTGGTTTTGTTCGATACATGTTTTTATCCCACTCGATAATAAAAGTTTACAAGAGGACACAATTTCTAATCAAATAGAATATATCATAACAAAAAATGGATCCAAACCTATGAATAATCTTGAACATGATAATAAAGAATGTTTGATCATACAGTCTAATGAGTTTTAAAAGGATAAACCAAAAAACGAACAACATTGAGATTTCTCTAATTTCTCAAGAGAATATGAAATTTTCAAACAATAATAAACATGTGAAAGAAGGGAAAAGTGGACATAATGGCCAGGATTTTTAAATGAAAATGATTTAAAGACATACCAATAACAACTGGTGGTATCATACAAAATCTGATTTGTTGCAACTAATATCAAGACATGATTTAGTGAAAGCAATCTGTTGTAAATAGGAGGGTATATTTGGAGAAACCTAATCATGAAGGAATAGGGGAGTCATAGATGGATTGTAATGGTTATTCAACCTTATCTAAGATTAAAGAAACCTATAGAGACTAACTACACCCCTTCCCGACCCCCTTTCCCCACTGCCCCACTGCCCCACCCCCCTCCCCACTGCCCTGCAGACCCCCTGCAGACCACCCCATGCCCCGCATACCTCCCCACTCCACCCTGCCCCCTCCACCCACCCACTCTCCTGCCCTGAAGACCTCCCCCTGCCCTACAAATCTCCCCCTCCCCCTTCCCACATTCCCAACAGACACCCCCCCTGCCCCTGCCCCCCACCCCCTGCCCTCTGCGCCCTCCACCCTGACCCCTGCCCCCCTTCCCCCATCCACCCATCCCCTTACCCCTACCCCTACCCCCTTCCCCCCTCCACCCACCCCCTGCATCTTACAGAAGGGCCTCTATATTTTTTTTTGTAATCTGGGGAGTGATCACACATGTATGATTTAAGGAACATCAAAAATCTAAAATAAGTTTACCTGAACGATCACTTGATTTCACGTGAGGTGCTTGGAAGATTATGCATTCACATCAGTTTGAGCATCAATTCAGGTTGAGAATCAATTGTCGTGTGATTTTTCTGAGGGTATCCCCAAGCAGATGAAAATGACCACTTGATGTTCACTTCAAACTCCATTTGGTTGTGCCAACAACAACATGGTAGAGTTCATTACAATTCCTAGAAGGGGGAAGACATGATGTGCATGAATTTTAATGATAGGGAGAGAATCTGGCCATAAAAAATTTAATTCAAATTAAAAAATTATTTTAGTATTTTCAAACAGCATAGTGTACAGTTCCTATATAGAATAGAAGCATACAAAATCTCTATATTAGAAGAAATATGTAGGAAAAATTCAGACAAGATTCAATGAAATCAACATATAATAATAACATTGTCCATAACATCAATTCTACTTATGGAAAATAAGTCCTCCATGTCAGAAAAATATGAAATTTAGGATATAAAATCAGAACATGAACTAAAATTTTGTCTTCTAAAATTCAAAATAGAGAAGCCCTTTAGAAGCTATATCTTAGAAGTGATACCACCTCATCAGTATCAATGAACAGCATAATGGTTTCATGAAACTTATGGTTTACTAACCTGCAATTAGAAATATAATGACATGTTTGAATTTTGATCATCAAAAATACATATTGATAAAATGATGTTATTTTTCATTTTAAGAAATACTTCAGTAAAAAAAACTAGGATGTGACATTTGTTCAAAAATATAACATACCATCAAGATCAGCATATCAGGACATCTGATGATGATCAGATTCTAGTAAATATGAATTTATTTAGGTAACAACCAGTAGTTAACACATTCAAACCTTGATATAAAACATAATCATTTTTATAATCCTTGCTTCAATGTCACAAGGCAGGTCATAGAGTATAATCTATTGTTAGGAATGCAGTTGTATAGAAACTGAAAATCATGGAACTATAGTCAGATCTGGAATCTTATCTTGATAACATCAAGGGGTGATGTTATATTATGAGAAACACCATCAGAAAAGGCCCCCGACATCACAATAATAAATGCATGGTTAATCAGGTTGGTCTTATCTATATACTCTGTAGATGCGGAAACCTACGGATCAACATTCACAATTTCTAAATTTAATGTTACTATCATCTGAAACAATTTAAAAATACCAAGAAAGAGGCAGGAAGATCAGGAATGAGATATGACTATAATGAAGACAATAAATTGAATGAAATAAATCACACATCATGAAAATTGGAGGATTAGTTGAGTGTCTCTTGGAGAGGCATGTAGTGTTAATGGAGATAGGGTTACCTAATGACTTTGATGGAAGCATTAATGGAAACACATTGTATGTGAGATATTTACCTAAATAGTCTCACAAATATCCATTATAGAGTGCACTAATCACATCTTGGATAACATTGACCTGGAGCCTGCACATTAAATGTATTTTATAGAAACCTTCATATTAAATGGGAAATATCTCACGTACAATTTAAAGAGGAAGGTGGAAAACATAAAAAACATTGAAAAAAAGTAGAAACATGAACCTGGATGATTTTTATGCTTTCAACAACTGTATGATTCGATCTTCAACAGGTGCATGAGGTGTTGTCCAAATTTTTTTCTGCCAAGAAAACACAAGAAAAATATTATTAAATAGTAAAATAACTAAAGGAAAAAAAATAAATGAAATGGGAAAAGAATTTTTAGGTTTCAAACCCCGAACAGGGGCTGTTGTTAACCTGACCATAGCTGGACAGTTCCAACAGGTCAACCCTAGTCCATTTGCGTGTGTGGTCATCAGTATAGGAATCACATCATGTTGTTTTTATTGAGTTTTAATTTTAGTTCCCCTTTAACTTCAACATGAGTGAACCCAATACGATGTCCATCAATACCTCTCAGTAGCTCTTCCTGGTATGCACCCCCTTAACATCAACCAGACTACTGAAGTGACGGTTCTTATAAAATAATCAACCTGAACCAAAATGTTTAATGAGATATAACCCAAAAGAAGAGTCATGTATATAATATTTCAAAAAGAAAAAATGTTAAAGACATGAATTATTGGTCTAATACCAGCCAAATAAGCATAATGAATGAACTGTTTAATCGCGAACCACAAACAAATAGTAAAAATGAAAAAAAGGCATATCAAAGTTTTTAATCCAGATAATGGTATTTACATATTTATCAGGAATTTCAATATGGACAGCCACATGAATGAATAATGATAAAATACACCTCTCAAAATTACAGTTGTAGTATGGTAATAAGAAATAAATGAACATGCCAAAATGTTACCTTCGAGCAGTAGGGAACATTAAGAGTACATTGCCTTAAGAGTACATTGTCAAATAGATTAGACTTATGGATGGTAAAATTGATGTCATTGAACTGTCACTTGCCTTTTGGAATAGTATGTAGTGGCCATATTTTACCAGTGATGGCTAGTAGGATTGAAGGATTCTTGTATTTATATAGCCCAACTATTACACTAATATGCTAAGCATCAATCCTCATTGATAACAGAAAAAATAGCAGTTTATCCTGAATGGAAAATGAATGTAAAAAAATAAAAAGAATAATATAAATTAAACGATTTAAAGGAAAATTATAAAGAATTTTTCAATGTTATAAATTTTTTTCATTTTGTATATGCCGATTTTTTGTATAACAAAGTCATTTATGAATCTATAAATGAATTTATAAGAAATATCAAGATCCATATAGAAGTAAAACTACATTATCTTGGTAATCCATAGTTTCACAAATTAAAATTAGCAATTCATATTGAACACTTACATAAACTATTAAATTAAAGGAACACTAAAACTAATTATCAAAATACAGACCTTCATATCCAACAATTAATGTCCCTATACACAAAAATATGATCTAGATATTGAACATCACTAGAAAATAAAGATTTTCAAATTTCTAATAAAATAAGAAGATTGGATGAGCTTACATACAAAGCAGTCTTGGAATACCTGGTAAAACATTAAACATAACCATCACTTATCCATTAATAAACATGTTCTTACATGTGATCCCATCTCCGGAAGAACAAATGATTCAAAAAAGAATGCATGGATTTACACATTAAACAATAATGAAGAGAGGTAGAGGCCAAAAAAATATTCTAGGAGAATCTTGACAAATGATCGAGGTGTCCTCTCTTGAAACGTAAATCGATCTACAAACCAGTTGAGTATGATAATCGCAAAGCATGATGAAAAAACACAATAAATGCTTTCAAGATGTGACTTTTCCTTCTCCGAACATCTTCAAACCTGCTTGAACCTATTCTAAATCCAAAAAACTATTGAATAAGTACATTAAACATCATAAAAGATCCTAGGACTCCAATCCCATATATTTTATTATCAATAATTATTATATCACCATCACTGTGTATGGTTCCCTTATATGTTCAACATCATCACATCAATATGCCTTCAATTTCTACTCATACTCTACCCACGTCTTCTATAAATACAAGAGTAAGGGAGATCTAAATAACCATCACATGAAATTGAAAGAACAATACAACCTTAAAATCAAAACATTGATGAAATAATATGTTATAAAATACCTGCGTTGATTGGAAGCAAAGAGGAGGGCGTTGCAGTGACAGGTCGTCGGAGAGGAGGGCGCCGCAGAGAGAGAGGTCTTCGGGGAGGGGGGCGCCTCTGTGTGAGAGGTCATAGGGAGGAGGGCACCGCAGTGAGAGAGTTCGTCGGAGAGGAGGGTGTCGCGGTGAGGAGAGGTCGAGGAGGAGAGTTCGGGAAGGATAAGTTGTCAGGGAGGCGGGTGACACGGTGAGGAGAAAACGTTGCGGAGGAGAAGTCATCGGGGGAGGAGGGCGCTGCGGTTAAGCGAGTTTGGGGAGGAGGGTGCCCCGCTCAGGAGAGGCTGAGGAGGAGAACTCGTCGGGAGGAGAAGAAGCCGGGAGGAGAAGAAGTCGGGAGGAGCACGAGAGTAGCGAATCGGGGGACCCAGATACCAAATAGGAAAACATGCGGTATAACCATGGTTATTAAATTAAACTGTGGCAATTAGAAAGATATATCCATGGAGTAACAAATCATTCTTGGAGAAATATTTCAAGTCACTGAAGATTAAAATATCCTCCCTAATTTTGCAGGGACATAAATATAAGATATTAACCAGATTTCTTGAATCTGGTTTCTGACTCGAAATTAAATGTGAAGGAACATGTCTCACAATGAAAGGATGTAATTTGAGACATGTCACACTGTGAATCAAGGTGTCACACTGTGAGAAGAATTTTTCTAGAGTCCTATATAAAAATGATCACACAACAATACAAAGGAAGAGAGATACAAAGGAGAAGAGTATAGACTAAAGTGAAAAGAGGGAGTTATAGGTCACTACTGGAAATAAAATGTATATTAAAAATGAAATCAACTACTAATAACATGTATGTGGATACTTGAAAAAGATTTATCTTGTGCATTGGTAAATTCAAATAGAGTTATGTGGGATGGAATGAGATCAACACACTTCCAGGATCTAACACCATTAGAAGAAAAAACCTAACATCACCATCATCTTCTAACTCTAAAACATCATTCCATAGAATTTTCCAACCGAAAAACATAATAAATCGAATAAAAAAACCAAACAACACCGAAAGCACATCACCACCACCAACAAGAAGAAACTCCACACAAACAAAGACTGATCAAACACACATGAGAATACAAATACCTTCTTACTAATGAATCATGCCAACCCGAGGGAAAACAATGTTGTACAACCTAAATCTTTTCTACTCAAAGACTACACCAACCAGGTGGTTCTTGTTGACCAGTCTCAGCACTTTGTTTTTAAGCCAATGATGAATGAGCTATTTTTAAGAGGTTTGCTGGTTTGAAGTTAAATAAAATGAAATTGTTTTTTCATTTCTATAGAATTATCATCCAATGTTAATCATATGGTGATGATGTTGATGCATGGGAAGTTGCTCCCCATTTCTCAGATTTTCTAGCGAACACCAGTGTTCAATTTTCCCAAGGCAGGGTTATTCTTTTTCATCCTAGTAATTAATTTGTGCTCAATGGACCCATGTCATGACTTGGTGGAATTGTTTACCTTGAAAGTGGTCATGTTATATAATATGACTAGTATATATATTTTTCATTATCTTGTGTTTTTAGTGACATAAACATTTCATCAACAAGTCAGATAATCATATTTGTATTTTTGATTTGTGGAAACCATTTAATCACTTGTGAGATTCCCCATTCAACTGTTCACATGGATCTGTTACCCACATTCCTGATCTCAAATTCCACAAATACCCATCCGTTCATTTCAGTTTAAATAAAAATTATTGTTAGTTATCTAGCTATGATCACAGTTTATAATTTTCAAATATTTTCATTTGAAAATTCCAGAATATTAGAGAAGTGATCTATTTTAATTAACCACAAACCCCTCATTAATCACACCATAATCATTAGTTCCTATTTTTTAGAATTAAAAAGCAACACTACATCATTCTAGATATTTTTTAGAATTATCTTCATAAAATTCACCTTTTCCTACAAAATTCTGCAATGTAGTTGACCCCTACAAAACATCCTTTATCAACAAATTGACTCTTATGGTTTGTAAAATGACCTGTGAATTCTTATCAATGACCCTTATTAATTTTAAAATTAAATTTATGAATTGGTGTGGCTTACTGACATTGCAAAAATTTCATTCTGTGCATGCAAGATATGATTTGTATGAAAAATCAGAGTTACTCATACACACTACCACATCTTAGCCAAATTTCAGTCATTCTAACTTCCAGACCATTGAAACATGTAATTTCTGAAAAATACCCAAAAACTTCTCACACACATCATGAAAACATACCCTAATCAACAAAAAACCATTATTGAGAAAATCCCTAGTATCTTATAAGAAAAATAACCTACAATGAAGTGCATGTATGTAGTTCTCCAGTTTCAAGTCCACCCTTCAGCTAAAGAATACCAACATCGCCACCGTTCCTAACACTGTAACGACCTGTGTCATTATGGGTTAGTGAAACTAAGAGAAATTATACTTACTTGGATATGGATCACGGAGGTAGGATTGTTGTGTCGGAGGATGAAGATCGTTGTAGATGATGGGCCTCAATAGGAACCATGCACAGATGAATGCTGATGGGGAGGTGGGTGATTGTATCATCGGAGGAGAATCGTCCCAAGGTGGGTGGCTACGTCAGAGGAGTAGAATGGAAGATGTTTTGGGTGACAGCACTAAGCGAGGAGGGTTGTTGGGAGTAGGGTAGAAAGGGAGGGAGGTGGAGATCACGAGTGGAGAGTAGGGCTGAAATGGGGTGGGGATCCTGAGCGCACGAGGGGAAGTTGGTTGGGGATCACGAGAATATAGAAAGAATAGGGGTAATGACACATGTATTTTTTGAACCGGGGAATTACCATATCCTACAGCCACAATTTTATTAAACCGTGGCTATATAAGTGTGGATAAATCTTCAATTTCTAGTAGTTATGAATGCACTAAATAAGGCACATCTTTAAACAAAATGATTTTTTAGTAGCAAGAAAATATCTTCAATATTTTATTTTCCTCCCAATGTTTCACCAAATGTGGTATCACAACATAAGACAGCTTCCCCCACACATAAGATCAACTAGATTATGCAATTTCACTTCAAGAGGAAGTTGGATAGGGAAACATGGATTGTAATGTGGCTAACCTAACAAAATGTTCATATATTATAAGGGATTCAAGGTTTAAATGTTCAAGGTAAGACATTAAAAAATAATTCTTATGAAATATTGGTCTTAAAACCAAAGAAATTCCCCATCCATTTAAAACAAAAGTACCTCAAATCCTCACGTTTTAACAGAAATAAATCAAATTATGGTTAAATCAAGTATTCAAGAAGTGGGGTGAATGTAAAGAATATGAAATATATGGTTCAAAATACTCACATGTAAGTGATTTCAATGATAAAAAAAATGATATGTGGAATAGAATTCAAAAATTCTGAGTAATATTCCTGAAATTTCTAAGGATTTTAACATGAAATAAAGTCATCTTCAACATTTATTTAAGCTCAGATTCATGGAAAAAAATTTTCACTGATATACATGGGTTTCAAAAATATAATTGATAATCATTTTAGCTCAAAATATTTAGAAACACACAAAAATTTTAAAAACAATTTTTTTAACCAAAAAAAAATAGTAAATGAAAATCATAAACTATAAGAATTACCTCCCCCACACTTAAATGATGTAGTGTCCACAATGTATTCAATTATATTTAATATGTATGTTGTCAAGACTTGGACTTGGATGCCACATAATAGGTTCCCCGAGCCTGATGGGCCATATGGTCTCAAGCGCATCTTCCTAAAAGCAACATGTTTCCGACTAGCAGCGAGGGCCTAGGGTGTGTGAATGGGAAGAATATGCCCTCATTAGCAGATTCGATAACAGTGGATGGAATATAAATGTATAATAAACAGTGGAAGTAATATAATTAAATAGTGGAAGCAAACTAATGAAATACATAAACAAGAATAAAAAAATATTATAAATTGGAAAATTGATGTTGTAATGTCCTGCCACTAGAAAACTGGGAAACATGGATTCAAGAAAATAAGCATAACCTGTTTCTCAAGGTGAAAAAAAATACTACTCCATGCTTACTGAGATCCAACATGGTCATCTACTATCAAGCTCCATCCTAAATAGTAATCAATCAAGTTTTTGAAGTCGTATGCTTCCCTTTTTCAACACCTGCAACCATGTAATCTACTCTGGGTACCAAAAGGCACCTGAAGTGGGTTTGTGATAAATCTTAGTGGGAAAACACCAAAAATTTCTATAACATCAAGACCATGTAATGGTATATATAAATGTGTAGGCATGCATATATAATTTAAAGAAATAAATAAAATATAACTAAATACCCAAGTACCTATTTCAGCCCTCGCCTGGTGTCTGAACATGTAACCCATTCATTTTAGTATGTAATTACCATTTAATGTTAATAGGTCATGTGAGGCATAGAAAACACTGACATCACATTGTGATAGTATAAGTAGTTAAGGTAACATGGTGTTATAAGGCAACCTGACAAGGATATCCAGTGAGGGAGTTCCAGGGTAATAACCAAGGTAACATAAATCTCGCGGAATGCCAAATTAGTAGTATCTTAGTTTAGCTAAGGGGTATGAGTATAATCAAATGATCATAATCCAAATCATTCTACAATAATGTTCCTACCAATTCCAAGGTGATCGACCATGTTAAAATGGGGCTAAGCAGGGATAGGGCCCTATGGGCTTTCACCATGGCACCCACTAGTCAACTCTAGACCCAAGGAGTGTATCTGAGGCATCCTATAATAATGTAAAGGACCCTACGGTAGTATACCAAGCATCCAAGGAATAGTCAAGAACCAGAGTCTAGATGGGTATCAACCTAAGCAAACCACGTCCTTGAATTGGAATGGGATTCACGAGTCCCAGGGTAATCCCCTCTCAGAATCCAAGGTGAGCTCAAGTCAGTCCATTACTATTTGATATTGTAATCATTTAATAATTAATTTTATTACAATTCATTCCATCCATTAGACTGTATAGTTCAATTAGAGTTGCAACCATATATTTATTTTTCCAAGCCTTGTCTTCCACAAGTGTGGATATGCCAAGTAGCATTGTAACTATTTAGTCAAGTCTTAATTAACTATTAATCCATTTTCAATTAGAGAGGTTCACTATGTTACCTTACATTAACATGGAAAGGGTGATACATACATGTGACCATTATTCTATCTCATTTGTTAAGGCCAAGTTATATACTTAGTATACTTTTGATTTCACATTTCACATTTAATAATCATTTGGAAGCACTTACCTTAGGCAGGTCAAGTGGTGAGCATACATGATACATGCCATTATGAAATTATATTTACTAATAAGTCATTTAATATGGAAAGGCTCACCTTTATGAAGGTCAAGCAAAGGCACACCTGAACGGTGGCACAAACGTGTCGAAACACTAAAAACCCAAATGTGGCATAACCATCAACATGGGGTGGATTGAGTTGTGGGTTTGACCGCTAACAACTAATCACATATTTGGGAAGATAATACCAATATTATTATAAAATTTATAATTATGGCATTTAAATTTATGAAACGACTCCTGATGAAATCGGCAGGCCCCATACGAACCTTCCAAAAACAACAAACATTAGTGATAAGTTATAAATCACCCATCTTAGGGTTGTATGATCCTTATCCTCTAGTATTAGTCCTTGATTTTACTTATATAAGATTATATCTATGAAAAGGTGAAAATTTCTCACATTACGATACATAGGTCGAGAGCAAGAGAGAAGAAGAATGGCTAAAGAGGACTTGAGTACTTTCTGTTGTGTATCCATCATGATGAATGGAAGATAATTCGGATATCGGAGGAAGGAGATATCTTGTTCCCTAGATCTAGCCTTAATAATGCTCCAAAATGAGAGGAAAAGTGGTTAATCCCCCAAGTTCTCAGATTTTGGAGGAAGGAGTAGGATTTATAGATCACTAAGGGAAATATGGAAATTTACCCAGAAATTTAGCCTGCACACGGTTTCTCAAACTGTGTGAAAACCTTGCAAGAAGGATCTGCCAGAAAGGTTTGGAAACATAGTTTTATCAAACCATGTTGAATCCATTCACTGGTAACTGGGAAAAAGGGGTGCTCACATGGTTAGGCCGCACAACCATGCGCCAACCGTGTGAGGTGGATCTGTCTGAAAAAACACCATCCGCACAGTTTGCCGAACCATGAACCAAGCCATTTCTCCTAAAAAAGATGGGTTCTAGGATCTGAAGAAGCCCCAAACACCCTTAGAACCTTTACTAACTCATTAGGAATTCATATTATGTCCAAAGTAAAGATTTAGACCGAAAAAATAAAGGATCTATACTTGAGTGAAAAACCAGATTCCTACAGTCTTCACCCCTTAAAAGAACTCCCCCCCTGAGTTCTCCTTCCAAGGGTAAAGAAACACTATCTGAGAACAAGTATGGGCATTGGGCCTGTACATCGTCTTACAACTCCTAAGTCTAGTCCTTTACTCGACCGTGCTGCCATTGCACCCATATGAGAGGGAAAAACATGCCTTAGAGAGACATTGTGCTTCGGTCAATGATGCGTACTAGATACTCATCAAAAGTAGCATTGACATACAACTCAAATTCCCTGAGATCAAAAGTATGAGACATGTCAGTATGATATTGGGGAATCTATGAGACATGAAAGACGTTGTTCATGACACGGTACCTTGGAGATAGTAGAAACCGATAGGCTACCAGCCCAATTCGCTCTAGAATTTCATATAGATCAACATAACAAGTTGACAACATTACCTACATTCTTAAATATCTATGCCCTAACCTGGGATATACCAGAAGGAAGAAATGATCCCTAAACTAAAACTCAAGAGGTCATCGATGGTGATCAACATAAGATTTTTGTCTAGATTGAGAAGTAGTCATACACAATCTGATCAGCTAAACCTGTTCTGATGTATGCTGAATGAGACGAGGACCTAGTAGGGATGCCTCACCTTTCTCTAGCCTACACAAGGGTAAATGACATGGCCTATCATATAAGGACTCAAAAGGATCCATCTGAATCATCTCTTAAAATCTGTTATTATAAGAGAACTCAACGAGAGGGATATTCTTCACCTTCACTTGCTGATAGGTGGAACACCTAGTGATGAAGCCTGCAATCTGAGGTTTCATTCTAGGCCACCAATACAGGTGTCACATATCTCAATAAATCTTCAAGATGCCTGGATTTTATGCCCACTAAGAATCATGGGACCCTTTCATAAACTCGTCACTCATATCTACAGGAACCCAAATACGTTCACTTAGATGTAGGACATCATCTCTATCCATAGACAAATCTGATGGTGGGTTATCTCCTGATATACTCTCATGAAGAACCAAAAAATCAAGATCTAAAAACATCATACACTTCACCTTATTAAGGTGGGAAGAGGAAACTATTGAGGCTGAGAGGTAAAACTTCTCTTGATTGTCATGCAACTCTATATGAAGTTAATAAAAGTGGTCCATTAACTTCCAATCATCATTGGATTCCTATACAACCTATGTTTGAGTGTTCTAACTCAGTGCATCTACGACCTAATTTCCCTTTCTAGGTGTACAGGCAAGCTCAAAATCAAAGGATTGTAGATATTTTACCCATATCTGCTATCTGAGGTTCAAGTAACACTGAGAAAAGATATACCCGTGGATCCTATGATTTGTATACATAGAAAAGTGCTCACCCAACAGTTAATGTCTCCAGCAATCTAAGGTATGGAAAACTGTTGCTAGCTCGAGGTCATGCATCAAGTAATTTCTCCTAGGAGTCGTCAACCACTGATATCTTCATGAATTTTTTTTATTCCTACATCAAAACTTCTCCTAGGACAATTTCTGATGCATCACAGATTACTATAAAACTGTTACCAGGTTATAGAAGAATCGGAATATGTGTTGATACAAGACTCCCTTTAAACTTCTGAAAGGATTTCTCACATGCTATTGAACATGTGAACGTGACACCCACCTTTATAAGACCAGTAAAAGGTGAAGCAAGATAATAAAAGACATTTATGAAAATCCTTTAATATCTAGCAAGCCCTAAGAAACTCCTGATATCAAACATGTTTTTGGGATCCTCCAAGGTAACTACAACAGTTACCTTTTCAGGGTCAACTGATATTCCTAATTCTGAGATTATATGACCCTGAAGTTAACCTTATTGATCCAGAAGTCACACTTAGTGAGCTTGGAATAAATATGAGGCTCTCGTAGTGTACTCAAAACGATCTCAATATGTTTTTCATGGTCATTATGAGTGTGAGAATACACCATGATGTCATACACAAAGAATACTAAAAAATAGTCAAAATAGGAGTGGAAACCCCTATTCATCAAAACTATGATAACATCAAGTGTGTTCTTAACAATGAATGGAATAACCAGATACTCATACAGAGCATACCAGCTACGTAAAGATGTACTAGGAATGTCTGATGGTTCGAATCACACCTAATGATGACCTGGTCTTAGGCCGATGTTAGAGAACATCTTTTATCCTCAGAGTTGGTCAAAGAGATCATCTATTCATGGAAGTGGATTCCAGTTCTTGACCATAAGCTGGTTCAAACTTCTATAATCAACAAATAAATGAAGTGTTTCATCCACCTTCTTGGTGAAAAGCATGGGTGAACCCCAAGAGTATGTACTATGAAGTATAAATCCTTTGGCCCCTAGGTCCCCTATCAACCTTTTGAGATCATGAAGCTTAGTAGATACCATTCAGTATGGATGAATGTACACTGGAGTTACACTTGGAACAATCTCAATTGTAAACTCTGCCGCTCTGTAAGGATGTACGCCAAAAAATCATCAGGAATGAGTTCCCTAAAACGATCAACTACCGGAGGCAATTGAGTTTGTAATGAACCATGATCCTCTAAGAAAATATTTTCAATCTGGGTGGTCACTCCACCCAGCCCATGAACTTGAGTGTAACTCTCTCATCCTGGACATCCCACTCACTTTTGAAACAATAACTACTACCTTCTGGTGATGTAAAAGCAACTCTATGTCGATAGAAGTCTACAAAGGCATGATAGTGTACTAACCAGTCCATCCAAAAAATGACATCAAAGATCCTGATATTGAGCATAAAGAGATTCCACAAGAAAGGGTTACTGCCAACCTCAAGGTTACAATCCCTGCACTGGCGTATTCCCTCTATCTGTATTCCCAATGATGTATCGGGGGTCATTACACCATAGTGAAACTGTATCTCAAGTCCAAGAATTTCCGTGATAGATACAAAATTAAAAGAGTTTGAAACACCTATATCAAACAAAGTAGAAACAATTGTAGAGGATACTAGGATAGTACTTAATATTTTAGATGGTCTCACAACATGATCTTCAAATATCAGTTGTAAAGCATGAAACTGACTTGGTCCATGGCCCTATGCAACTTATGAACTACCATGATCATGACTGCCCTGCTGGTGCTGCGGGTGATTAGGGGTTGGACTACCACAGCCATGAACTCCTCCTCAAATAGACATGCCACTACTATTCCAACTCCCCAACTGACACAATGCAAATGAACGTGCTATTTCTGGTGTAGTAGACACAGATCCTTTTCTACATGAATTTTCTGTAAAGGTCTTATAAAAGCATTGACGATGACCCATACAGTGGAAATCCCGACACTCCATAGGGTCTCTATCACATTGGGGATTCTTATTCCTCAGTGTTCCACACTAATGACAAACCACAGAGCTATCAAAGTGGATACTCTTGCTACCAATAACCTGAAAAAAACATCATGTGAATGTTTCTTGCCATTGGAAGAACTACTGGCCTGACACGAAACTTGTCCTTTAAACCGGATACTCATGGAATCCCTCATGTAACACTTTGTTATAAGGGTCTGATCAACTATTAAAGAAAATTTAGTAAGGTGAAAGATATTCACCTGAGTTTGGACGGTGTATTGGAGCCCATCCTCAAAATGTATATCACACGAAATCTCATCACCGAATAGAAGTAGAGAAAAGAATTGTAAATTAGTGAAACATGATAAATATTCCATAACTGACATAGAACCCTGATTAAGATGCATTGACTCTATGGATCTGTAATCTATTAGTGCTCGAGGAATTAACTAATCATAGAAGGAAGTCTGGAAGTGAACCCATAACATGCCCTGATGATGACTGGCCTAGGTAGCCACAACCCACTAATACTTGGCCGATATCTGAAGCATGTATGTAGCAAGCTTGACTGTCTACTCTGGTGGTGTTTCTAGATGCTCAAAGACAGAAAACATGTGCTCTATCCAAGACTAAGTAGCCTGAGAACCTCCCTCCCCTAAAAAAGTAAGAGGATTATGCTGCTAGAACTTTCAGGTTAGATCAACCATCGTAGGTGAATCCCATGGAGCACCATGCATAGACTACATCAAATGTTGGAAACTATCCCAGACTTGAGCATCAGTGCTCGGATCAGGTACAATAGGTTTTTCCTCAAGTGGAACTTCTGTAAGTAAGACTGGAAGCTCGTGGCCCACCATGTTTGGAGCATGGTCATCACCACCCTCCTAGTGAATGACATGGGGACGTCGTCGCATAATTGGTCAAAGAATTCCAAGAACACCCCTTAAAAAAGCTTAGGAGCATAAGATAACATCACAAGTAAAATCTTAATGTATTAAAAATCACTACCCAAGGCATATTACACCAAAATACTTATTTATCGGTAAGTGATCAAGTATAAGTTTCATATCATTTTGCAGTTAATTTCTAGGTTCACTCCTTTACCTTTCATAGACGTGACAAGGATGGATAAGGATGTCCAACCAATTAATTTAATATTTTAGGATTAAAATTATAATAGATAGCCATTTTCTATGAATTCGTTCCCATACACCTATCACTAGAAACGACACCCACATACATAAAGCATAATGGTTCGACTTGGTAAATTACTCATACCAACCCATTAGGGACCACACAACTCATGAATTGAGATAAGAAATCACTCAATAGAAGGAAAAGTAATACAAGTAAAAGTAAACTATCACAATAATACTCAACAATCACAAGCATATCAAGGAATGCAAAGTATTGAAATGCACCTATATGGCATGGCAATATGCTTGATATGTGAACTCTAGGTGCCTAGAATGATGCATGTAACAATACCCCTTTCTCTCAAATAATCTTGATAGGGATGAAATAAATTCTCAAAAGAGTAATAATCAACAACACCACACAGAATTTGTTTCACCCAATAGTGAAACAATATCAACTATAATAGGAAAAATAAGAATAACAATTATAATTTAGGAAACATGGTTTTTACCCCGAATATGGGTTCACGACTCCCAAGCGTGGCTTATAACCGAGTCCCAAGCATTCCAATTCCCCAATATATTGTCACTAAATAATAAATCAAAAAAATAAACCACCACTAAAAAAAATTGTGACGACCCGAACTCGGATTCCACTTAACAGGTGCCCGGAGCCCAGTGGGCCACATGGCCTCAAGCGCATCTTCCTGAATGCCAGATGCTTCAGACTAGCAGCAGGGGCCTAGGGTGTGTTTATGGGAAGAATATTCCTTTATTAAGAGATTGTAGCACAAAAAAATGAAAATTAATGCATAATTATCAATGGAAGAAATACAATTAAATATCATAAACAAACTGATGAAATAGATAAATGATAATAACAATAACAGTATCAACTAGAAATGTGATGATGAAATGTCATGTCACTAGAAAACTAGAAAAAATGGATACAAGACAACATGCATAACATGTTTCCCAAGGTAAAAGAAAACAAAGACTACTCAAAAAATCCCAAGATCCAACTTGGTCATCTACTATTAAGATCCATCCTAAACAGCAAGCAATCAAGTGTTTGAAGCTGTATGATTCCAATTTTCAACACCTGAAACCATGTAATCTACTCCAGGAACCAAATTATGCCCACAAAGGGTGTGATATAAATCTTAGTGGGCCACCTCTAAAGGTGTCTATAACATCCGCCCTATGTAATGGAATATAACAATGTGCATGCAAGTATATATAAAGTAAAGAAAGCAGTACAATATAACTAAATACCAAATTCCCTGCTTCATCCCTCAGCTACTATCTGAACATGTAGCTAGTTTATTTTGTTTAGTAGTTACCATTTAATGTTAATAGGATACATGAGGCATAGAAACCTTAGACATCACCTCTTGATAGTATAAGTAATTAAGGTCCCAAGGCATAACAAGTCAACCTAATAAATATATCCAGTGAGGGAGTTCCAAGGTAATAACCAAGGTAACATAAATCTCATTGAACACAAACTCTGTAGTATCTGAGTCTAGCTAAGGGGTGAGAGTATAATCCAAAGAGAATAATCCTATGCATTCAAGAAAAATAAACCTACCCAGTCCAAGGTGATCAACCAAGGTAAAACAAGGTTAAGAAAGTTGAAATGAGAAATGGGTGGGTATTGGCTGAGCTTAATGGCTTTAATGGAGAGAATAGGAGGGGGATGAGGTGCCCTTTATAAGAGATGAAAGAGGATCTTTTGGAAACTCTCAAAAATATTAATTTATAATAAAATCAAACCCTACAAAAAAACTGCAAAATTGTCCCAAATTAGAAGAATATATGATATAGGGTTGTAATATCATCATACAATATATTTTGGACAACTTATTTTATCAATTTATACCTTATATGTTTAATTTAAACTTCGTTATTCTATTAAATTTTAATTTTCTTAATATCACTCTGAAGGCGTAATTGTTGTAAATATTTTTATATATGGTGTTATTCGGCCATAGATATGTATTTTATGATTTTTTAGATCTTATAATTATCACTTTGTAATTTTAAATATTTTTTATGATTTTTAAAAAATTTAATAAAATGTTATTTTTATAAAATATCAATTGTGTCAATTTTGACACTATTCATTTATTTGACTTTAAATAAAATCCTAAAAGAAAAAATTCCAAAAAGAAATATTTAATACATTGATAACATTTCACAGTCACCTAGAAAATTTTTAGATCACTTCAATTAGTTCATATGATATTTATTTTAATATTTTTGAAACCATTTATTTGATATTTCTATTAACAAAATAATTTTTACATCACTATTGTGTCATCATTAATAATAAATAGTTAATTTCTAAAAATTATAAATAAATTCACATTATGTATATAATTTAATTATATTTATAGTGACTATTTAATTTCGATGTTTTCTGAAGTTTATCACTAAATTAAAATTTTTACACTTATAAGATATCAGAGAGTGACATGTTGTCACCTTCTTTTGTTTTAAAAATAATTAAATAATTTTCATGGAAAAAATTCCATGAAATGTATCTATTCCAACAATTAGGTGATATGGATCGACTTTTATTCATCCAATTGAATTTTGGCAGGTTTTAGGGTAATTTTATAATATTATAATTACCCTTAATTACTAGTTTAACCATTAACTATGATGATAAAAATAATTAACAATGTTACCATTCATAATGACCAAAAAATAAAAATACCCCAATCATATAATTTAGACCAACTAATTACAAAAATGGAATCCATTTTCCAAAATTTGAAACTCTTAATTTGTAGTAATTAATTTAAAATTAATCCCGTTGTTGAGAAAATGGGTTTTAAAAGTTAAAACATTGAAAAAGATTGAAGTGATTTTACCAAAGATTTCAATGTAAAAATAATGATAATGAGATACATTATATTAAATGGTAAAAATAAATTCTGTTAATACATTAAAAAAATTCAATATTATAATTTAACCATATAAATTATCTCAATGAAAAATGTTGTTTTTAGTTAAAATTTAGCGTATTTTTACTATTCATCAAAATATGAATTTTATCAGAAGAATATCAAAAATTTATCCAAAGAGAATTTTTATATCATTTTTCTAAATAAGGAGTTTATTTTATCAAATCTAACTTATAAATGTGATAAAAACTAGATTTAAAATGTTTGCACCATCAAATGGCGACAAAATAGCATTTTTTTGAAAAATAATTTTTTTATCCGAAAAAATGAACTTTTCATTATATCATGTCTAGAAAAATAAAAATAAAATTATGGATAATACTATTCACAATGTCTAGTTTATATCTCGTTAAATAATAATATTTTAATAGTATATCGTTTTTTATTGAAACTCCGTATTGTGTACAACATAAGCTGTCAAGGAAGGTTTCTCATGTGTGTAATGCAAGAAAAGTTAGTATTATGTGTAGTGAAAGATTCATTTGGTGTTTCATATAATATAATAAAAAATTATTTTATTTATACATTGAAAAAAATCTATACTCGGTGTTGCATGAAATGAATTCTATCAAAAGAACCGGAAATTGTGTGCAACACAAGCCATGTATAGTGTTTCATATACTGCAAAGCTAATACGGTGTTTCATATAGCACAAGATAATCTTGGAGTAGCGTACAACACAAGACATCAATGAAATTAAATAGAATCTATCGCATAAAATATTGGGGTGTTACATTTGGAGGCCCTTGGAATGGGAGACTTCTAATGGAAGTATTTATTGGGTTTCAATAAGGAGCTCCATAGGTAGTTAGAGGGATTAAAAAAATTAGCACACCTTCCCCCACCCTGTATTACCTCATGATCTCTCTCGAGAAACCCTATAACTCCCATCCCCTCCCTCACTGCACCACCTCTGTCACACCACATCCACCTCCGACTCACAATTGTCGCTCGTCCTCTCCCTCGCCACACCCAACTATACCTCCAACTCACCTATTTTTCCCTTCATCTCTCTCATTGCACGGCCTCTGGCTATCCTTCATCGCCCTTCCTCACCCTCACCACACCCACCTCAACCTACGGCTCATCTCTGCCTTGTCCTCTCCCTCACTGTAGGCTCTAGCACCCTATCCCTCTCTGACTCCCCTCCTCACTTCTACCTTCGCGTCCCTCTCCCCAACTACCACTACTCGCACCTATCCTGTTAACACAACCAACCCAGAGCTGCATGCCACCCATCCACCCTCACAACTGCCGCTCCCCGTGTCTCTCTGGCCCTCCGACTCCACCTCTACATTCACAGGGTTCCGGATTTATCTTGCTATCATGTAATCCATGATTTCAATTATAGGGTATTGATTTTGGGCACTTCCATCAAAAATTGGAAATTCTATCCATAAATGAATTTTGTAACTTCCATCACAAATTGTTTTTTTCCACTTCCTTCACTAATTATATTTGTTGATTTATTGGGAGGCATTATCTTAGTTTCCAAGGTTGATAGACCAAAATTAGTATTTGTTGATTTTTTCATGTACCACATGCCCATAGAGGTTATTATATTTTGTTTCATTATTGTGATTTAGCATTTTTCATTCTATAGTTATAGTTTCTTTATATGTTTTGATTACAGTGTATCAAAATTTATGCATTATTATATTAGTGTATCATAGATTCCTTATTTTCCATGTTGTCTTGTTATGTTTTATTATACCCAGTAAAATATATTTTGTTTCTCAACTGATTGACTCATCCACCAATCAGATCAAATGAGTGAAGTAATCCCATTATATATGACCCATGACCTATCCAATTCTATAATATGAAGAACAATATATTTAAGGGAACCAATCATCATGTTTACTGGAGGAGAATATGATAAGTGTGTAAGGGAAGAGGAGCCATCAAAACACCCAACCAGTTTAACATCACAATTAAGATACTTAGAGTGAAAATAGATTTATAACAAGAAAGATATATTCAAATATAAATGGAAATATTACTGGAAATATCCACTTTAAAACAACATTGAGGTTTATCAATTAAATAGTGTAAAGATATTTCAATGGAGGAAAACATAGGAAAAAACAAAAAGAAATTTCAATAAATAAATATAGGTAGTCAAAATTTATAAAATATTTATTTTTATAAAGGGTTCTCTACCCTTTATATGATTTACCATATACTCATATTAATATGAGGTTTACTGACCTTTATCACCTCCTCCTTTTTCTTCGACCAGCATCCATGTGACTTTTTTGTTATGGTATTACCTAATTTAGTTATGAAACATACATTAAGACTAAATTTTTTCTCATGGGTATGTGAATGTAATAAACGTTTTGACCGTCCCTCCTTGATGGAATATTTTTTATCTAGCATGGATCAACCATATTTAAGAATCATTCCTATTATAGAACCATCAGTGGAGAACTAGATTCTTTGGTTAAAGGATTTATGATATATATGATATATTTTAGAAAAATTATGTATAGTTTTTTTATATAGAATCATAATAGAGATATTAATTATTTATGTTGTAATTATCCTATATTTTTCATTTATTATTTGATATCATAAGTAATGGTAGGGATTTCTTATGCATCACGGGAAGCAATATGTGTATGTCATGTCCAGTAATTAAATTATAATTGGTGATATTGACATTTCATAGTTGGAAATAGAAAGTTTTCATTACATGAAAACATTATGTCCATCATGTCATATAAATGATAGGATGCAATCAAATTTGATAATCCCACCACCTCAACCATTGAAAGATATATGTAGTTTTCATAAAATACAATTTACATCATAGATTCTATAGAGTAATTTCTCCCCCAAAAAACCATTTTGGATTGGTGACGATATAAATATTGAAATTGATGATAAAATTTTATTTCATTGCATAGGGAATTCATAAATGATGATTGATATCCCCATGTTGATTTTGGTAACTGCAACCCATAAATATGATGGAATTAAAGCCATCATTATCCATCTTGGTTAATAATATGTATCCATTATGTTCCATAGTTGAATGACAGTTAGTGGCATGGGATCATTATTGTCTGTGGTATCTATTCTATTTGATTTTTTTGTGTTATATATTAAAATATCATCTTGTCACTAGTTTCTACATCCATATCTCCATGTAACCATAATAATTGGTGATGATATCACCATGTGCTCAAATAAAGTCTGCATCCAATTCGAACAACCCATTTAACAGAAATTATTATTGTAAGTTTTTAATTACACAACTAGTAATGGTGGATAAGGAATTCATTATATAACTATTTAGTGTTTATATTAGGTGACTATAAATTATACAATAAAGGTAATTATTAACTATTTTATATAGAGGATTTGTCACCTATAAATAAATGTTATTAATCATATAATTATAATGTAATCTAATGTGTCCTTCTCATAATTATAGAAAATATTAATTGTTTTCATAACACCTCTCATGTGGATATACTTTTCTTATTAACAAACTTGGAAAATGTGTTTATGTTATTTAATTAGACTTATTTTGAAACTAATATCAAAATTATGTGAAACTACTTTTAATAATAAATCATTATTTAGGCTTTATTTGGTATTACTTCTTAAAACAATCTTAGAGTACATATCTATTTTGATAAATTTTATTGTGAAAGTGTTTTCAAATTTCATGAAAATTTGTTTCTTAAAAAAAATACAAGAGAATTTATTTATTTATATATTATAATCGAGAACTAATGTTGTCTTTATATTTACTTATCCTTTAATTGTGTATTCTGATTTCCTTACCTATTGAAAAGTGTAATAAAAAATCCTCATTTCGTAACCAAAAAATATCTTAGTTGATTTTTATTTTATATATTCATTTAATCAACATTTTAATTCAATTAAAAATATTTCTTTTATCCAGACATGTTTTATAATCCTCTCAAAAAATATTTAGTCATGTAAAGAAGATGCCTTTTAAAAATAAAATAAATATATAATTAAATATATTGAAATGATCATGTCATTAGTGAATTGTTTTTTGTTTTGGATGAGTATGAATTTAATTCCATATGAAATTGGTTAGTATTTATATAAAATGTATTTTATGATATGAAATTCTAAAAATGCATGCAATATGAACTTATGTGTAAATGTTGTTTCTTGTTGTAAAAAAATATGGATAAAAGTTCGTTTGATCTTCCAAATAGAAAATCTAGAGAATATTTTTAAGGCATTATGCAATTTATCTATTAAACGAGAGGATTTCAATGAGAAAATAACTATTTTCCATATAGAAAATCTGAAAATAGATATCAATTCATATGATATACCGTGGGAGAGAACTTTTTCTTGATTGGGTTTTTGAAAAATTATAAGAGTTGGACTCATCATAGAAAAAAAATATTCATTGTCACCATATAGAAACTATTCAGATGGTTATTGATGAGAGGAAGACTAATCCTATGCATGAAATAGTTACTGAAATGGAATTTGGGCTAGCTTATGAAAGCATTAACATCTGGAATGTTAAGACTGGTGAGATCAATCCACGGTCTGGTGTAGATCATGATTTGTTGAAGTTTTATAAAATACATGATGATGAAAAAAAATAATTATATTTTGGGTGTACTAATTAGAGTATATTGTCTTTTATCATGGAGTTTTTTCACTTGAAGAATTTGAATCAGTGGTTAGATACACCATTCGACATGTTGTTGGTGCGATTGAAAAAAGAACATACTGACGATTCTAAGATTCCTTAGTCATATTACCAAGATCATAAGTTTACTGAGAACTTAGGTTTCACATATGAGACTATAGATGCATGTGTAATCAAATTTATTCTTTTTAGAAATGAAAATGTGCATTTGGATAATTTTATGATCTGTTACTCTTCCCGGTGGAAGGATAACATGGGAAATGAGACAAATCAAAGTTAGACTGTGAAACAGGGGGAACTAATTGCTATAAATTAAATGTGTTACATTCCAATTAAGATATGGTTAAAAATACTATTTATCTCATCTAAATTTTCTCAATTAATGAGATGGAATGTGGAAAGAAATAAGAAAATTGATAAGCTAACTCACCAGATAGACACTCTTACTTGGAAACATTTCGATCAAAGACACCATAACATTGTGGAAGATAGTCGTAATGTATGATTAGGATAGGATGTAGACAATTTCAATCCATTCAATTCTATGGTTGGTGCAACTCATATCCCATGGCATATAGTTTTTTTCCTGTATATTCTTTCTCTATGGCTTTGTATGAAACAATAATTTCTATTTCTATCCACTCTTATTGATGGTCTTGAATGTCCAGGGGATAAGATTTATGTAAAACTTCTTCCATTAATTTATGAGTTGAAGAAAGATTTGGGTGGTGGTGTGATGACTTACAACTATGAAACGAATGAAATATTCAAATTATTGTGAACAATCAATGAATTCCCAGCTTATGCAAAATTTTCAGTTTGGAGTACAAGAGGGGAATTTTCTTTACCTTGTAGTAATAAAATTAAAAATTACACATGGATTAAGCATTTTAAAAATTGGACATATAATGGCCATAGACATTTTCTTCCCCCTCATCACAGGCTTAGAAAGGACAAAGTGGCATTTGATGGTTCTAGAGAATTCATGACACCACAAAAGGTAATGACATGAGTAGAAATATTATCATATATTGAGGAAGAAAAAATCCACATGGTATATGAATTTTAGGATTTGATGTCTCATCCATTACCGAATATTCGTGGTGTAGTTAGGTAATGCAGTCAAAATTGGAAGAAGAAATGTTTTTTAATCTCCACTACTAGAAAACTAATATTCTATGGTAGAATCTGGATGTCATGCACATTGAAAAAAATGTTTGTGATAATATATTATGAAACATTTTAGGTGTTAGTGGAAAATAAAAGGACTATGTCAATGCACTATGTGATTGAGAATAAATGGGTTTAGGGAAACAATTGCATTTATAGTTGGGTGATGGAAACAAGGCATACATGCCTATTGCACAGAATATGATGAGAAAAAAAAGAGATCGATATATTTCATTCCATTTCGAAGATGCTCAAGGTGCTTGATGGTTAATATTCTAATATTTCAGAGTATGTGAATGTGATGAGTAGGGAATTTCATGGGTTGAGAAGTCATGACTATCACATACTACTTCAGTATTTGATTCGAATCTAAATTTGTGATTGTTTATCACCCAATGTTGTTCAATAGTTGATTGAGATGATTAAATTTTTTAGAATTTTTTTTCCAAAATCCTAGATAGTATGATTTAAAAATTTTTCAAGACAAAATTGTACTTGTGTTTTGTTACATGGAGAAACTATTTCCACCATATTCTTTCAATGTTATGGTTCACATGACTGTGCACTTAACCGATTATGTAATGACTATTGGTCCAATTCAATTTAGGTGGATGTATCCTATTGAGAGATATCTGAATATATTGAAATGATTCATATATAACATAGCTCATCCGGAGCCATCAATAAACAATGGTTATTTTATGGATGAGTGTACTACTTTTTGTGTAGAATTTCATAAGAATGTTGAAACAAAATAACATAAGACCTATCAAATTCATGAAAGTCTAGTTAGTGTAGAAACAATATCTGATATGGACAACATCATGTGGACACAAGCTCAATGATATATCCTGTTCAATAATCCATTAGTTTCACCATTGATTTAGTAAGTGTCTTATCACTTTTTTGTATAAATTTTACATGTTCTGTTTGTATATATAAAGATGATCATTTAAACATGTCGTAATCAATTGCTAGAAACACATTAATGAGTTAAAAGAAAAGATGTCTCTTGTGAGTGATTATCAAATTCAATAGTCCCATTATGTATCATTTCATGATTGGTTCAATGATTTGGTACGTATGAATGTATTTTCATTTTGATTGAAGTATAATAATAATTTCTTTCTGTATAACTTATTTTTGAAATATGTGAAATATATAGGTCCATAACTTGTGTGATTTAGTTGGCCCTACACTAATTAAAGAATTAAACCCACTATTTGAGGGTCCATCTATAATAGCTTCTCATTACAATGCCTAAGATGATAACAAATTTTTTTTTCACATTAAAGACGTCAATGAAAAATGAGTAGCACAAAACAATGGAATTGGTTGTCTATCTATTGATTCTGTTTATTACTACATTCAATTGAAAGATATCATTGATGTTATATAGAAGAATGGGTTGAAATAAATATTGTTAATGTGTGATTAGGTTGATCCAGTCCGTGGAAGTGAAGTCGATCAATATTATTTTAGATTGGTGAATTTTAACAACATGTAATATAGAGATGAATGAGTTATTAAAGAAACATTCAATTTGTCATCACAAGAAGAACAAGTTTTCTTCATTACCTTGCTATCTAATCCAAATTGGCAATTTTCTATGAAAATATCAAGATGATGAGTGTTTTTAATTGAATGAGATGAACTCGAGACTGTTGCCTTTGTTTCACAACAACTTGATCAACACACCATAGTTCAACGTGAAGAATATAGTCATTATTTTAGAGAGAACGTTGAAGGGGAAACCATTGATTTACATGTTTAATGAAATGTATGATTGTTTTAAGATGTTTTAGTGATTACCATTCTTTCTCACTAATATATATTTGATAAGAACATTTATTTCATGGAATAAAATTTACAAATTATTCTTTTTATTCATTCATGTTTTTTTTAAATGTTGCTAATTTTTTTCCTGTTGTTGGTGTTGGTTGGAACTCATGATGGTCCATTGGTTGGGTCCTACCATTGATGCTGATTCTCCCATATTACTATAAACGTGTCCCCCTATTCCTGCAACAAAGGATATGTTATAAGGTTAACGTAAGACATGCCTTGCACTGCACAATATGTAAAAAGATTAACATAATGTCATATTGCACTCTACATTATGATAATGACTCATAAAAATGTTTATTAGAGAAAAAAAATTATGTTATCATATAATATATTTTAAATTAGGGAAAACCCATTTTGACGTTTATAAAACATGTTCTTAAAACAATTAATCAAACATGGTGATATACTAAATAAGTAGTATCTAAAATAACTAGTGGCATTTAGGAGATCAATATATTCTATAACCCCAATCAACAGCTGCAATCCAAAGTAGAATCCAATCAAACCATGATAGGTTAAATATACATAAAATTTATGAACATAACATACCTATAATGTAAAAACCATGAAATCATTCTTTTCATTGAATTATTAGGTAATCTGAAGGAAAAATAATCCTAGATCAAATCTTGAGGATTCACAAACACATTATGTGGTGTAAGTTCTTTCACTATGATGTGATGAAGGCTGTACTGAGATAACATAGTTTCTATATTCTTTTTTGGAATCTAATGATAATTAAACACTAAGATAAATATTTCCCATTAATAGGCAGTTCATGACACTTCTAATTTAATGGAGAGAATCAGAAATAATATCATCTATTTTTTTCAATTGGATATTTCATCATTGAACAATTTAATGAATGTGTTCATGAAAAAAACCATCACATGGATTAGTAAATTAATGAAATTGTGTTGTGTTTTTTGGCTATGATAGCCAATGTAAATCATGAATCTAGGTTTCATCACATGAAATCATGTTGTGTTGGTAGAAATGTATATGTTCAATTTGTTTTTTGTGAATCATGTGACCCAAATGTTGTTTGCTTATTAACCATAGAATCGACATTATTTAATTCATTTAAAACCAAATTATATATATTTCCCATTTCATAATATAATAAATTAATATCCATTAAGACTTTTAGTGAAGAAATAATAGAGCGTCAAAAAATTCATAAACATACCTCAATTCTCTAAAATAGCTCCAGACAACACAAATTAACATTCAATATTCTTCCAAGAACTTTTAAAAATGAGCTTCACCTCAACTAAATTACCATGACCAACATTACACTTCATATAAATTCTCCAAGTGTGGTAACATGATTTTCACAACATGAATACAAAAATATGTAAACTCCTCAATCACCCACCCATACACAACTCCACTAGAGAACCCTATGCCATAACTCCCACACTACAATATTCCTTATGAATTTCATGATTCAAGGGGACTAGATATGGAAAAAACTCATTCAATCCATTCACTATATAGATGCATATAATTTTCCAACTTAGCATTCCAAATTGATTGATAAATCACATGTTTTGAAAAATCACTAAATTCTGCATCTTCTTGAAAAGTATAGACTTGTAATCTCATAAAAAATTGTAACCTATGTCCAAAACTATCATATATGTAGGCCTATAGAACCTTTCATGAAAATAATCAGAAAAATACAAATTCTAAATATCTATATGCTAATCAGCCCAACCATACCCCCAGGTAGAATGAAACATCATAAAAAACAACCTATACACCTTGAACCTATATATACCAGTGAAAATGGATAGAAACTCATGAATATTAGACTCAAAAAAATAAACTAAAATCTCATAACCTCTTCATAACTTTTCAAATCCACCAAATAATACCACCAATTAAACAAAATTTATAGCAGTACTCTAATTTTTCCTCTCTTTATGAATGGACATTGACATCAGATTTTATTTTAAAGAATGTATATTTCACTTATCGAGTATATGAATGTGATGATATTTAATTGTTTATATTGTAAATAAACACTCAATAAATTTTATTTTCTTGCATATATACTCCAATTATTACTAATGCTTTCTATGACTGTAGACATGTCAGAGGAACAAGCACTAGACCCACATCATTCTGTAGATCCCTCTACGTCTGAGGGTTGAGGTATGCATCGATGTAAATGTGTTTATTTTTTAATTATTCATTTAACATATATACGCACACATGTCAAATTATGTAGGATTTTTTTTCAATAGGATAATACTTGATATCTTCTTCTTCTCATAAGAGAGGCCCTGGTCATGGTATTTCTTCTTGGAATTCTGATACGACCCTTGATGTATCATTTGACGAGAGATACCATCCTATGGGAATCGGTACCCCTATATTTATTCACACATTGGTTCATATCATACAAAACCCACACATGTTTTCATTGACTACATGTGGATGGTCTTTATTCCGCAAGGATACATTATATCAGTTATCTAGGGATGTTCAGGTTAGAGGATCATTTTAGTTTCTCAACTATGTTAAAAAAATACTAACATGTGATAATTTTTTTCCAAAATATAATAATCTTAGTCTGTCCCTAAATGATTTTTGGCTAGTGTGTATATCCAAATGTTTTTAAATGTGTAATGATAATAAAGGGATAATCAAGAGGGATCACTAGGAACCAAATGTTGGTGCCCCAGACATTCTAGATAAAGTCCAAAGAGGGGTTCTCCCGTCTTAGTGGCGTGAGTTATTTCATATTGGTCTATTGAGGCTCCAATGGAGAGTCTATATATTTCAAATATATATTTCGAATAATTTTTACCATTTTACATATTTTATATTTGAATTTATTGAATGTAAGAGTTGTTAGAATGTCATTCCGAAAATAGTGCATTGTAGGGACCACCTCACAGGCTTGGGACTCATCATGTGTCCCAGATTTTACATGATGTATTTATTATTAATTTTGTTACATTTTATTATATAATATGGTTGTGTGTTTGTATTTTTATCTTATTAATATATAGTTAGAGGAGCAAGGTGCACCGACTGGTGAAATGTCAGCGTGGATGACAACTCATGATCGAAATGATCCATAGGTTGCAGCTCTTATATTATGTTTGTGTACTAATTATAAATTATTACATACATCTACATATAAATATATATTTATATTTACATATTACATTGGATCAATTTTATGTTGAGTTAGCACAATTTCTAGAGGACCAATGACAAATTTCAATGCGAAGGGATGAAATATTCAATTACATTATTGTTCATGGTGGACATGTCTACAGTTCGACCTATGAAATAGGGATTACTTATTTTTTTAGTTTCACGCACAGTGGCTATGGATCTTGTTATTTCTGGGATGACATAGGAGATGGCAGATTTGGAGGCATGATTACATGCTTTCGAGGATGTAAATGTGCAGTTGGTAGCTGAGCTTACAGAACTACGAGAATATGTGCATCGGGGTGATAGTGAAAGTGATCCTATGATGTATGTTTATACAGAATTTATTTATTTATTTTTTATAAAATTAGATAATATTATATTTATTTTTTGTATTTTTAGGCCCCTTCTACATCAAATGGATGTAGCAGCCATGGCCCCAGATGACGTATCATATTAAAGAGGTGTGTTTTGTATTTTATTTCTTTTTTCTCATTTAAATTGATTGTCTCACTTTTTTTGTATATTTTAGGGTCAAAACTACATTTTATCTATTTCCCTGGTCCTAGTTTGTCATAGTTAGCTTTTGGTAGCATTTCTTAATTCATAGTTTCCGGCTCTGTCACCTAAACTAGTAGGATGGTATGAACAAACTGGAGAATAGTCTCACTAAGCCCCACTATATTCATCCCTCCCATTTTAAAATATTATGTACTTCACTTATTATCCCATGTAGGACCCCCTGACAAATATATGTGGTCAGGATGTATGCCCTATTCTAAAAGACTAACCTCCACCTTCCACCCAGTCTGCTTCTCAGGATGCAGTATAATTTCATGGTCTGTATTTTTTATTTTCTATCCTATATTTTCCTATCCTACCTATCTTATATTATGTAAATGTGTGTGTGCGTGTGTCATGTTGTTTTTTTCTATATGTATCGATTTTTTCTGTCTATATGATCAGCCTGTATGTATGTCTTTCTCTCTGTGCTTGTCTGTAGGAGTGTGTGTCTATATATCTACATTTTTGTCAATCTATATATCTATCCATTTTAAAACAAACCCATCTATCTATTAATCCATTTATTTGTTTTTCATCACACTGTGTATGTTTAATGATCAATCTATTCACAAGAGGGTTTATCCATAGGTTTTTTTGTTTCTTTTTCAATCAACATGACTTTCTAATGACATGTATATCTATACATCCATGTAACTTTTCATTGTTCTATTTTTCTATCATCATTATTTCTATTTTTATATCAATCCATTTTTCATTTTTTGTGTGTTCATATTATTTTGTCTCTGTTCATTCAATTTTTTTATCAGTGAATCTGTGTATTTTTTTAACCCATCTATGTGGCTATCTTTCTTTTCTCTTCAACATTTTTTCTCAAGTTGTATTCAACTGTTCATTAGTTACATGGTCCATTTATACATCTATCTACTTGTCCATCCATCTTACTATCTGTATGGGTTTCCATCCATCCATTCATTTCTAATGTAATGTGTGTGAAATTAATTGTCCAAGGAGATGTCATTAGACCCTCTATTAGGTATCTAAGAGGACTTAGGTACTGGTGAAATTGGATGTTTCATATGCTTCTCATCATTGGACAGATCCTCTCCTCAACATCATTTGATGGATCATTATAGAACAACTTTTTGACTCATTATATCATAGATTTTAACTTTCTATGAACCATATGGTCATGGATGATCTAATGATTTGGGAACATTGGGGGTTTTTGGTATTTTATGTGGATTCCTAGTAACCCTCTCCCTTTGTGAAGGGTCGATCCCATAATGACCTTGATATCACTACTCAGTAGTATTTCCTATGGGTATGATGATATCTAGGAGTAGGAAAGCTATGTTATTTGACATATAAAATCACTTGTTAAAGGAAGCTTGCTCACAATATTAACTATTTTGTGGTCCATCATCATCTATTGTCGCCACAACACTTTAAAATATTTCTCCTTACCAATATCTATAAAAATTTATGTCACTTTGAATGGACACAAAATATGAATAGAACCTTCCCAATATAGACATGTAGTAAAAATTAGTGAATCTTCACCAAAACATTATTCAAGAGACTTATAAGATCTTATTCTATTAGCATAGTTTACATGATAAATGAACATGGCTTGAAACCATTGTGGGAGTCATAGATCAGGAGAATGTAGTTTCTTGATTACATTACCCAGAATCATATAAGATGAATTAGTGGATTGATGTATTGATTGACATCCTAAACCAATTCTTCATAATAACCCTATTCCAACTCTATATATAATGTTCCTTGAGACACCTCTTTAGTCATTAAAGAGAACCCCATTGAATGTTTAGATGTTTTATTAATCCTTTAAGGACCTTGGATGATTTCTATTAATGTCTCAAAGCTTGCATTGATTTGTCGATGGGGTTCCATACTCATGGATTTCATGAATTCCCTTAACAATTCATTGACTAATGAGGCTGCTCACCAAAGATATCTCTACATAGAGTTTGTGAATGTGGGATTTTCATACATGGCACCATAGATTGGTTCCTCATAGAACAAGTTTGCATCCGATATGATGATTATTAATTTATGTTCTGAAAGGTGGAATGTATTTGTCTATGTGATCTAGGGGATCTATAGTTATGGGATCAAGTTTATGTTATATATGTACATCAAGGATATCTTGATATATTCATAAATGGAGGCCACCTTTATCTCCTACTTGAATTTAGTACATGTCCAATAGAGATCATATGTATAAATCCATCCAATCCTTATGCCACCTCATAAGTTAAATATCTAATATTTTTCCACCATCTCAATTGATCAACAGTTCAGTGGGAAATATGGATGTATATATGTGTGTTTTCGGCTCTGATATGTTTGTTTGGTAGCCTAGGGAAGTTTTCTGGTGATGTAACACACATTCTTGAGTGGATTACCCCAAATAGATTATGATAATTATTGAGGATATGTTGGATCTTCAAAGATTATTATAATAAAATAATTGAAGGGGAAGGTTTATTCTAGGTCATTGTAAAATGATATAAATCCATAGTCTATTCAATTATATTTGAAGGATTGTGTGTTTCTCTCATAGTGAGTGTATCTCTGTGTGTGTGTGTGTATCAATCTTCCAATAAATTTGTCCATCCACTCATTTGCTTATCAATTTTTATGTATTCTCATCCACTAGTTCATTGGTTTATCTATTCCTTCATCCCTCATTCATAGGTTTGTCTATCTATCCATCTGTCTACAATTTGGTTTTATCAACTATGATGGTGTAGTTGCATCTATCCATAATATTTACAAGATGGTCAATGAAAACACCCATGGAAAAGTGTATCTATATATTCAAAAGACTCTATATTTTCAACACTTCCTCTAACAAAAATGTAGTTTTAAACTTAATGCACAGCTAGCTGTAATGATTACTCATGTAGCACATGTATTTTATAATATCTAGAGGTAAATTATGGTTTTTAGTTATTTCATTTTATGTTCATATCATGAATCTTCCTCCTTAGATTACCCATCAGGGTTGTATATGATTTTTTAATGTTAGCTTTGAAGCACTGTATCACCCAACAATATTCATATATATCTACTTATTTTTCTTATTTAATATTTTTTGTGTCTTATTGGTAGTTTGATTATAGCTCATGATTGGAGAAGAATTGAAGCTAGTTTTATTGATATTTCGGTCAGGATATCTGATTTTAATTTGTTATTTGTAGGATCTTTCTTTTGTTTTTTTTTTCTAGTTATAATATTTCATTTCAGTTTTTTTTCAGGTTATAATACTGCATTTCAGTTGTTGGAATGCAAATTTTTTTTGCAGAATATTTTTTTGTTTTGGTTACTGCATTTCACCTATTGGAATGCAGGTTTTTTTTAAAAAAAATCAAGACTTGTGACTGCTTATTGTGGTCACTATAGGGTTTTGTTCAGAAACCATTAGAGACTGGAAATGACAGTCGCTAAATCTATTTCTTTCAAATCATCAGCGGCTATATAGACAGTCACTAATATTTTTCATAGTGACTGCTACCACGGTCGGGCTAGGAAAACCTATAGTGACTGTCTTTGGCCGTCGCTAATGCCCAATATCGACGGGGAAACTACGACCGCCAAAGGCATCTGAGTAGCAGTCTCTAAAGACTATTTGAAACCACTTTTGACGGTCATTAATAATAGATTTTCTAGTAATTATATCATTATGAATATATATTCTTTAGTCATCATATTTTAAATGAATTTATCAACTTTATTTTGATTACAACACTCCCTTGCAAAAATTCCATCATTTACCATAGTCAAATCATTCTCATTTCCTCTTAGAAGGATTGTATTTCCTATTGAATTGTTTAATTTTTTTGAAATGTAATTAAGAGTTTGGTTTCATCTTTCCCTCAATTATATTAACATTGGTATTGAATTGTGAATTCATTACCTAAATGTGGTAGGTGATATTCATGGTGGGTGAATATTGGAAGACTTAGGGTTTTTCGTTTTAAGAAAATCTTCCCACCCTACTTGCTGGATAAGTGTAGTTAGTATTTATTTTTATTTTATTTTTCAAGAACACCATAAGACTGATTTATATTATTATTTAATTTGTGGAGATTTGTTGTTTTTGGGTTTTCAATATTAAAATCATGTTTTGTTTTTAGGAAAAATATTTTGTGTGTTTCTATGTTATTATTATGCAATTATTTTTTGTGTGGGCAGCTTGTGTTGTTGAAACCCAATCAAAACAATTAATTCTTTATTATTATGATTTATGACTAAATTATGACATGTTAAATATCATTATTTATATATGGGTGTCCCCGTAGTAGAAAAAATACAAACAACATTCATGTCGAGAGTTTTTTTTACGTTTTTTAAAAAAAATTGCAAAAAACGGTTAGGGTGAAAATATTTTTCAAAATGCACCACAAAGGTGGAATCCACGATGCCGCCTTTGTATTTACAGTGAAAGGTGGCATCACAACTTCCACCTTTGCACTGCCGGAGTGGATCACTAACGTGGTGAAGGCGGCACCTGTGGTGCCGCCTTTCACCTGGCGTCATGGAGAATGGCGACACCACGGGTGCCGCCTTTGCCTCTACACCCTATAAAAGGAAAGCCCCCTCCCCTTCTACTCACTACCAAACACCCATTTACCTCTAATTTTCTCTCTTTTACGGAAAATTTGCTGTTTGAAATTTTTTGATAGCTTTTAGAGGTAGGGTTTTTAATTTAATGTGTTTTATTTCATTGAATTGTTTTTAGTTAAATATTTTTGTAAATTTAATGTTTTTTATTTAGTTGAATTGTTTATAGTTAAATATTTTAATTCTTTAGTAGTTTAGTTAGTTTTAATTTTTTTGATTATTAGATTGTTTAATTAGTTATATATATTTTGGAATTATAATTATCATTAGTGTAAATTAATTTAGGATTCATTTAATAAATTTTTTGTAGAAAAAAGACTATTGTAATCTAAGCAATCAAATCCTTGTCTGGATACAAACAAGTGAATGTGTCTCTGGCACATATGTACCTAGGGGAAAAACTCAAAAACACCGTTTTGAGCTAGACTGGAATGGGAACTTGTGCACGACCACGGGCCTTGCTGCATTCTGGTTAGACACACCCAGGAGATATGCTTAAGATATGCATATTTCTTTATAAACTACTAAAATATCTAATAAAATAAATTATAAATTGATAATTTAGTAATGATGTTGAAAGATATTATTAGAAATGATTAATTTGAAACTAATTAATAAATAACATAGAGTTAAAAATAAAACTACAGTTCAAATGATATTAAATAACATAAACAACATGGAATTAAAAAACAACTTGGATTTAAAAAAACAAGGAGTTAAAAAAACATGGAGTTAAAAAACAACATGGAGTGAAGGTGAAAAAATAAATAACATGGATATAAAATATAAATAACATAGAGTTAAAATATAAATAACATAGAGTTAAAATATAAATAACATATTGTTAAAAAATAAATAACATCGTGTTTCGAGATTCTAGATTTAATTGAAGTGAATTGGATATAAAAATTTCATAAAACCCGTGTGACAACGGGTTTTCTGAAATTTTGATATCCAATTCACTCCAATAAAGGCGATAAGCTCGATACAAGACGTTATTTATTTTTTAACTCAATGTTATTTAAATTTTAACTCTATTATGTTATTGAATAAATAATTAATAATTTAGTAAGTAAGAACTAATTATTGAAGAATGATTACCTAATTAAAAAGTGTACTAAGAAATATCCTAGTTTATGATATAAGATCTTTTAAAATATAAGTTTCATAAATATTGTATAGTTTAGAAGTAATAGTTATTATTTGAACATGAGGTAAAATCCAACTTATTTTTAATACGTAGTTTAATTACATATTCAATGTATAAAATCCAACTTATATTGGTAACCATCATTATGAATGTCACTTACAATATCAAAATCTTTATCAGAAAACTTTTTTTTACATAGAGAGTAATGTTTTCCTATGTGTACTGCTGTGGGGAGGTTATTCAAACTGATCAAAGAGCTTCTTACAGTACACAACAAAAAACAGTGGTTAATACAACTTATTGTGTAACCCTAACTGACCTTCAAGATATAATTCACGACTCATTAAATCTAGGACCCAATCAAAAGATCAAGTCAATGAGTTATAGACATTTGTAGTTCCCGTCAACATTGTGGCATCTAGATTGTCCATTGGTTGATGATGCGCAATGGATCCGAAAAATTAATTTGTTTTCTCAACGGTCGGATGGTAACATGATAGAGTTATACGTTTATGTTTGTACTGTACAACAACAACATCCAATTTTACAAAGACGTAGACTTACAAGAGTCTTTGAAGATAGTCCGCCCCATGAAGTTGAGTCTATTCCAAATGATGCAGAAGAGGACAACCTACTTGATCTCCCAGATATATATGTTAACCCGACATCTGGTGAGGAGTTTCATAATAACGAAATAGATGGTGATAACAGTAATGATGAGGAAGAAACAATAGATGTTTTGAGAAATGTATTAGTTGTACACCTGGCATGACCTAAAATAAATCATGCACCGCTCTTTGCATCTTGGTTTGAAGTAATGACACCTGTGCTTGAATTTGAAGGTAATTTTCTCAAACTGGGAACTGAGTTTCCTGGAGTTATACGAGATAGGTTTCGTGAGATGGACCAAACATTATATGTTGGAAGGAAATTTCCAAGTAAAGATGCATTAAAAAGTAAGCTAAAGAGATTTCACATTGAGAGGCACTGTAGCTATGTAGTTTACGAATCAGACGGTAGAAAATATGTCATACGGTGTGAGAAGTATGGGGATGATTGTAGATTTTGATTGAGGGTGATTATGGACATTTCATTTGGAGGATGGAGAATCTCAAGGATTGAGGCAGCTCATACTTGCATTCAGCTAAGCTTGACACAAGATCATTCTTCATTGGATACAGAATTTGTTTCATCCATTATTGTTGAGATGATTAGGAAATTTCAAGATGACTTGATAGCCCTTGTGCAAGAGAGTATACAATAGACATTTTGTTATAATATTTTGTATAATAACGCATGGATGGAGAAACAGAAGGCAACTGTGAAGGTCTATGGTGATTGAGATGACTCATATCGAGCATTGCCGATATTTCTAGCTATAATGAGTCATCATAACCATGTTTTATTCCATCTTGATACAAATCAATATGTGTCTCATGATAACAGACATTATCCATCTCTTGTTCAATTTCATCGATTGTTTTGGCTATTCCTCCAATGTATCTTTTCATTTAACTTTATCAAGCACTTCATTGAGATTGATGGAATGTTTCTATATGGAAAATACAAGGGCATATTGTTAATTGCGGAAACCCAATATGGAAACCATTCACCTCTTCCACTTGCCTTTTCCATTGTAGAGAATGAAAATTATGAATCATGGAGTTGGTTTTTGGCATGTATCAACAACCATTTCCCCAACAATCGGGGTGTCTGTTTGATATATGATCGGCATCGAGCAATTAATGATGAAATCAATATAGATCTGGATACATGGAGTTACCCAAATGTACATCATCAGTTCTATATTAGACACATTTCTAGAAACTTGCATAAAAAATTCCACAACAAACCGATGAAGAAGGCAATCACCAGACTTGGTACGCATTGTATTTGTTATTTTTTTTTGTATTTCAACGTAAAGATAAATTCAAAATATGTTAAATAGCATCTATTCTCTGTAGAATATGAGTCAGATCAACGACAATTTGAAGAAAATTTCGAACATATCTGTTAGGTCAATGAAGAAGTTTATGATTATATGATGTGAATTCGAACAGAAAAATGGGCATTGGCATATGATGGGGGGAAGAGGTATAGACACATAACCACCAACATTATAGAGTTCATCAATGGTGTCTTCAAAGGGTTTCACAAGCTACCTATAACTTACCTAGTTCAAGAGACATTATATCGTTGAGTGATGTAGTTTGTTGATAGAGAAAAACTAGCATCAAATAGAATACATCGTGGGCTAAAGTACAGAAGACATTTTCAATGAGAGATTGAAAAGAATATTGAAGAATCTTCTATTTATTAATTATTCCTATTTCGACGAGAACATTCTCGATTTGAAGTTCAAGAGAAGGCGAACCCCATCAAAAATATCATTGCTGAAAAAATGGTGGTATTACTAGAAACGAGGAAATGTCAATGTGGAAACATTCAGGCCTTACGGTTTCCATGCTCACACATTATCGCAACATGTTCCTCTATTAACATATCATTGGAAGCATATGTTGATCCATTGTACCAGATGAACACCATTATTAACTTTTATGTTGCACCATGGAAAGCTATTGGTGAGATTAATTATTTTCAAATGCCCAAAGGTCAGCCGATAGTGGTAATTAATATGAATCGGTTGCGTCCCCGTGGGAGACCGAAGGCCTGCAGGATGCGAAATGAGATGGACTGGCCCCTCGAACAAAGACAGAATTTGAGATGCACCATATGTCATCATGATGGTCATAATCAGAAAATATGCCCTAACATTGTTGGGCCGAGTTCACACTCTAATCCACAATGATGCATTGTCATTATTGGGAGACTCACATATTGAAAATTTTATGTTTTTATCTCTTCTTATTAACTCGGTTTTCTAACCCCCAATACTAAAAATCACAATAGTTAACCTAAAGAAATCTTTTTTATACCGTAATCCTAACATTATAAACCATAATCCTGAAAATATTTTCTCAAATCATTAACATAAACCGAAAAATGTAAAAAAAATCCGAAATCCTAGATCCAAAAGGCAAAATGTTAAACACTAATCTCAAAATCCTAATATTGAAAAGATTAACCCTAATCACAAAAACATCTTCCCATTACATCGGTTTTCAAAACATTATGTGATTGATAAAATAATCATGAAACATACAATCATGTGGACAATCATATATAAATTATAAATCACATACTTTTCTAAAAGACATCTATATAACATAGACAAATAATTTAAATATAAATATACATAAAACCATATCTTACAAAACCCCCAATTCTCGGTAAAATCATATCTTAACAAACTTCAGTAATATGATTTGAAAAACCTGAAGAGAGAACCCTTTCTTTTGGTAAAAAAAACATCATAAAACTTTGTGAATAATCATTTGTTTATGTGCATATGAATGACACCATACTACTCATTCCACAAGCTACCCATTGTTTACATGTTATGATAGAGGGTGGTCCAGATTGATTGATCAGGGAGCATCGAGCGCACCAATTTCATCACACAGAGCCTCCTCCTGCCATTATACTATACATTTGTCCTGTTGGCTCCTATGGTATTGCGGTATCAGATTTTACATTTTTAGACCATCACCTGCTAGCTGCACTCGTGGAGAGATGGATACCAGAGACACACACATTCCACCTACCTGAGAAAGAGGTGACCATCACCCTCCAGGATGTGGTTTTGCTTATTGGTCTTCCTATCCAAGGGATACCCATTATTGGATCCACTCAGGCATCTTGGCCCGTCCTTACTCAGCGCTTGTTAGGCTTTGAAATTTTTTCCGA
Organism: Viscum album; assembly: GCA_963277665.1. Lineage (NCBI taxonomy): Eukaryota > Viridiplantae > Streptophyta > Magnoliopsida > Santalales > Viscaceae > Viscum > Viscum album. The sequence goes on from OY728136.1 coordinate 1,716,825,528, forward strand.
TCGTAGTGCTATGATGGACCATCGATATTCATGCGTTGGATGGAGTCAAATATTCCACTTTTACATAATGATTCTGATGAGCAGACAATGATGTGTTATGAACATGCCTATATATTACAACTTATTGGTTGGACCATGTGTACGGATCCTTCAGGGATGCACGACCACATGATGTATCTACCCCTACTAGAGGACTTTGATCGGCCAAGGACGTACAGTTGGGGATTCGTTTGCTTGGCATACACATACAGAGCATTATGTAGGATATTCGACAGGTGCCGCACAGGTCTCAGGGGATGCGTCATCCTTATTCAGATGTGGTAAAGTGAGCCCGTCCCCGCATTCTACCCTAATCTTGTTGGTCCGCTGGTCAAGATGGCCGTGCTGTATGATTCTCTACGTGGATGATGGTTTGATCACTCATTTCTACCAGTTTATGATGCTACTACAAGTTATTGACTTTACCTTATTATTATTTATCACTATCGATGATGTATTTTAGAGGTGGTGCTAAAGACACACTTTCAATGCGGTTCCGAGACACGATTTGTCCATATACCGGCTCGAGTTAGACTTTATCTTACCCCATCAGGTATGTATATACAATCTATAACTGTCTAAAAAATTTAATAATAGCATCATTTTTTTAGTTAATAGTTTTTCTATCAAGGTTAATATGTTATTTCAGATTTCATGGGTTCCATACTGGTCTGTTATAGACCAGTTGCCTGCATAATACATGGTTGGTCTTGACGATGTTATAGTTGTAGTGACACTTATTAACTTTCATATTGTTGAGTGGCACCAGCCTGACAGAGTCATGCACCATTTTATCTTGACTCAGCGGATTCCATTACCACCGAGGCAGATAGATCAGCGTCATGGGAAGAAGATGACAGGGAGGCTAGATGATGACTGGCGTCGAGTACATACTGTATTTATCGACTGTTGGCACATACGCACAGAGTTTCATATCTAGGGAGTTCCTACGATGCAGTTCTCTCTTTCAGTGTAGCACGAGTATGAGCCATGGTATAGACTGATGTCTATACTGTATCTTACCCGATCCGACAGAGAGATGCATATGATTGTAAGCCAATTAAATTATATTACTATGTTTATTGAGTTATTTTATAATTCATTTTTAATCAATTTACAGGTGAGTCACATAGATAGTCTTATTCATATGAGTGATGGGGCTGAGGATAGAGTCTTCAACTGGAAAGTCGTTCATGCTCAAGCATTGGAGTTGAGTTCATCAATCCATGTGCTTGCTGAGAGGCTCTACCAGCATCCTACACTGAGACAATAGGATCCTACTGCAGAGGAAGTTCCTGCAGTAGCTGCTGGTGCTAAGGACCCATGACCACGATGACGTAGACAGTGTCATCCGGCACGTCAGGCCTCACCAATTCCACAGGCAGAGGTCAGCCCTCTAGTAGTCCAGTCTGATCCGATGCAGGATGTGGCTCAGCTGTCATGGGATCCATCTTTTTTGATGGGATATCCTCAGTTTTCTCCATCATGGGGTCCATATGGAGTGCAACCTTTGGGTCCAGAGTCAACGCATTCATGGGGTCCAGACCCATCACGGAGTTGGGTTATAGTTCTACCACATGATTTGTTCCCCACTTCGATAATGTTGGGTCCTTCTACCATCAAATTGGGAGAAGTATCAGGAGAGAAATACGAGGTGGAGTTGACATTCTCTCACACTAGCACAGAGGTGGAGGATATGACAGTCAACGTTCTAGCGCTTGAGTATCAGTCCTCTCCAGGTCATCAGGCTCCCCAAAGATCTTTCCACGGACGTCCTATTATTAGACCACCATGTGGGACAAGATCTCCTCACCGTAGACATAGACATTGATTGTTTATGTTCGTTTATATGTTTTATGTGTATGGGAATGAAAAATAATTTATAAGTATTCAAAACCGCCTACCTGAATGTTAAAAATGTTTCAAGTAACTCACTTTGAAAGACTATAAAATATAAACCATAAGACCAATATAAGAGAAATTTTAAAAATTGATTAAACATATAAGAAATTGATGAAAACAAAAATCATTTCATAAAAAATGTTCATGAAAAATAATTTATAAGCATTCAAAACCGCCTTCTGGAAACTTAAAAAGTATTCAAGTATGTGACATTGAAAGACTATAAAATATAAACCATAATATCAATATAAATAAAACATTTAACATTGATTAAACATATAATAAATTGTTGAAAATAAAAATCATTTCATAAAAAATGTTCTTGAAAAATAATTTATATACTTTCAAAACCGTCTACTTCAAACATAAAAATTTCTAAACTACGTGACATTGAAAGACTATAAAATATAATCCATAAGACCAATATAAAATAAACTTCAAACAATGATTAAACATATAAGAGTCAACCCCGCATCATTATGATGAACAGTGTCGCTAGTATCACATACATCTATAATCTTTGATGCATGAGAACATGTTATATCTTCTTTTATGGGACAAAGAAATCCATTCTTCCACCCACCATGTCCATATCCTTATCAACATCTAGCAGCATAAGGGTATGGTGAAAGATATGACACATGAAATGATCATTTGTTCCCATTCCTGTAAATACCAACCCCTTAAACACCTCCATGCATACAACAATTATAATTTCTTCTACAATTGTCACCCCATTTCCCCATGCTCAGTTGATCAGATGAAAACACCAATGATTCCACATATCCCATCGAACTCTTCATCACCAAATCTTTATCCTTTATCATCTTCAAAAGGATACTGTAGGACCTCCTTGATCAATCCATTCCAAACACTCACATACAAGTATACTATAAAAATAAAAACCAACAAATTTTCATGAAATATGGATGTATATATGTGTGTTTGCGGCTGTGATATGTTTGTTTGGCTATTTAGGGATGTTTTCTGGTGATGTAACACACATTCGTGAGTGGATTACCCCAAATAGATTATGATAATATTTGAGGATATGTTGGATCTTCTAAGATTATTGTAATAAAAAAATTTAAGGGGAAGGTTTATTATAGGTCATTGGAAAATGATATACATCAACATTATATTCTATTATAGTTAAAGGATTGTGTGTTTCTCTCATAGTGAGTGTATTTGTGTGTGTGTGTCTATCTATCATCCCATAAATATGTCCATCCACTCATTTTTCTATCACTTTTTATGTAATATCATCCAATTGTTCATTGGTCTATCTATTCCTTCATCCCTGATTCACAGGCATGTCTATCTATCCATCTGTCTATACATTGGTTTGATCAACTATGCTGGTGTAGTTGCATCTGTCCATAATATTTACAAGATGGACAATGAAAACACCAATGGAAAAGTGCATCTATATATTCAAAATGCTCTATATTTACAACACTTCATCAAACAATAAGGTAGTTTTGAAACATTATGGACAACTAGCTGTCATGATTACTCATGTAGCACATGTATTTTATAATATCTAGGGGTAAATTATGGTTTTGATTTATTTCATTTTATGTGAATATCATGACTCTTCCTCCTTATATTACCCATCAGGTTTGTATATGATTTTTATAATGTTAGCTTTGAAGCATTGAATCACCCAAAAATATTCATATATATATACTTATTTTGCTTGTTTAATATTTTTTTGTGTCTTATTGGTAGGTTGATTATGGCTGATGATTGGAGATGAATTGGAGCTAGATTGATTGATATTTTGGTCAGGATATCTGATTTTAATTTGTTATTTTCAGGCTGTTTCTTTTGTTTCTTTTCTAGTAATAATATTTCATTTATGTTTTTTTTCTTGTTATAATACTGCATTTCAGTTGTTGGAATTCATGTATTTTTTGCAGGCTATTTTTTTTGTTTTGGTTACTTCATTTCACCTATTAGAATACATGTTTTTTTAAAACAAATGTCAAGATGTGCGACCACTTATGGTGGTCGCTATATGTTTTTTTCAGAAACCACTAGCGACTGGCAATGACAGTCGCTAAATTTACTTCGTTCAAATCATCAGCAGCTATATAGACGGTCACTAGTATCTATCATAGTGACTGCTACCACGGCCGGGTTAGGAATCACAATAGTGACTATCTTTGGCCATCGCTAATGCCCAACACTACTATAGTCATGAACTTTAGTGGCCTCCAAAAGCCGTCGGTAAAGGTCTATAGCGGCCGCCTAGCGTCCGCCAAGTGGCGGCCGCTTTTGCCCCGTCGCTGTTGCTATTAACAACTGCCACTTGGTGGATGAAGTCAGAAAGTTGGGATAGGCTTTAGCAGCTACCATTTGGTGGCTGCAAGGCCAGACCTTTAGCGGCCACCGAATGGGGGCCTCTAATAGTGGCGATGGAAACACCTGGTGACCGCTATATGCTATCCCTTTTGCGGAAGCCAAATGGAGGCCGATATAGAATTTAATTTTTTTAAAAAAAATTCAATTACACAATAATATATAGCCAAATAAATCAAATCAGTCATCTTCTAAGCTCTAAATCCATAATCAAATATAACTGCATAACAAAATTTAATAACAAAATTAGTACCGAATAAAACCTAGAAAATAAATAATTGAATCAAATTAACATATTTCAATTCAAACTTACAGTAACAGATATAAAGTATTTGATTTTGAAAATATATTCATAATTTTGATTTACGCTTTAAAATTTTCAAATCCATAATTCTATTGTTCTAATTATATTGTTTCATGATTCTTTCAGGTCAATCTGAGGTCATCCTCTATGAATTTGACCGTTAGATGCCCATTTTGGATGTTTATGACACCAGAACTTCATTCTCGGTCACCATGGGTACACAGAACGTCCCATTGATGTCTCTTCTACTCAACCACTTGAAAATTCACTCACCCATTTTTGTCGTCTGATTTCAGGTCATTCCAACTTTGTTCGGCCCGTTTGGATCCCCCACGCGCGTTTATGAAGCACCCGCAGCACTTAAAACATGCATATTGAGTCGTACCGCGCAAAATGCACGTCTGATTGATGTTTCGTCTGCACACACATGTCACGAAGAATAATTAGATTTTTTCAAGGTGGTTATAGGTCAATACGAGGACGTCCTATATGAATTTGACCGTTAAATGCCAGTTTTGGCCGTTTATGACACCAGAACTGCATTCTCGGTCACCGCGGACACACAACACGTCCGATTGACCTTTTATCTACTCGACCACTTCAAAATTCACTCACCCGTATTTTATGTATGATTTCAGGCCATTCCAACTTCGTTCGGCCAATTTGTACCCCCCACACACGTTTCAGAAGTGCACACAGCACTTAAAAAACACATAATGAGCCGTACCGCGCAAACCACACATCCGATTGACATTTCGTCTATGAGTACACATAAAAAATAATAATTAGAATGTTTCATGATGGTTTCAGGTCAATCCGAGGTATTTCTCTATGAATTTGTCTGTTAGACACCAGTTTTGGCCGCTTATGACACCATAGCTGCGTTCTCGGTCACCGCGGGAACATGACACATCCGCTTGACGTGCCCTCTGCTCGACCACTTCAAAATTCACTCGCCTGTATTTTTCATCTGATTTCCAGACATTCCGACATCGTTCGGCCTGTTTAGACCCCCCCCCCCACGTGTTTATGAAGCGCACACAGCACTTAAAACACGCATATTGAGTCGTACCGCGGAAACCACACGTCCAATTGACATTACGTCTACGCGTACACATCACGAATAATTATTAGATTGTTGCACAGTGGTTTCTAGTCAATCCGAGGTCGCCTGCTATGAATTTGACCGTTAGATGCCCGTTTTGGCCATTTATGACACCAGAACTGCGTTCTAGGTCACCTTAGGCACACGGCACGTCCGATTGACATGTTGTCTATTCTACCACATCACAATTCACTCAATCATTTTTTTCGTCTGATTTCAGGCCATTCCGACTTTGTTCGGCCAGTTTGGATGCCCCACGCGCGTTTATGAAGCGCTCTCATCACTTAAAACATGCATATTGAGCTGTACCACGCAAACCGCATGTCCGATTGAGATTCCTTCTACGAATAAATGTCACGAATAATAATTATACTGTTTCACGGTGGTTTCAGGTCAATCCGAGGTCGTACACTATGAATTGGACCATTAGACACCCGTATTGGCCGTTTATGACACCAGAATTGCGTTCTCAGTCACCGTGGGCACACGGTACGTCCGATTGACATTCCGTCTACTCAAAAAATCACAATTCACTAACCCTTATTTTTCGTCTGATTTCAGGCCATTTCGATTACATTCTTCCCATTTGGACCCCCCCCCCCCCCCCCAACGCACGTTTATGAAGCACACACACCACTTAAAACATGCATATTGAGCCGTACCGCACAAAACGCATGTCTGATTGATGTGTCGTCAGCGCGTACACGTCACAAATAATAATTAGATCGTTGCACAGTGGTTTCAGGTCAATCTGAGGTCGTCCACTATGAATTTGACCGTTAGACGCCCGTTTTGGCCATTTATGACACCAGAACTGCCTTCTCGGTCACCGTGGGCACATGGCATGTCCGATTGATGTGTTGTCTGCTCGACCACTTCAAAATTCAGTCACTCATATTTTTCTTCTGATTTCATGCCATTTCGGCATTTTTCGTCCTGTTTGGACCCCCCACGCACGTTTATGAAGCGCGCGCAGCACATAAAAAAAACACATATTGAGCCGTACCGCACAAACTGCACGTCCAATTGACATTTTGTCTCTGCGTACACGTCAAGAATAATAATTAGAATGTTTCAAGGTGGTTTCTGGTAAATATGAGGTTTTCCTCTTTGAATTTGTCCATTAGACGCCCGTTTTGGTCGTTTGTGACACCAGAACTACGTTCTCGGTCACCGCGGGCACACGACATGTCCAATTGACATGCCCTCTACTCGAACATTTCAAAATTCACTCACCTGTATTTTTATTCTGATTTCATACCATTCTGACTTTGTTCGGCCTGTTTGGACCCCCCCCCCCCCCACGCGTTTGTAAAGCACACACACCACTTAAAACACGCATATTGAGCTGTACCGCGCAAACCGCATGTCCGATTGAAGTTCCGTCTTTGTATAAACATCGAAAATAAAAATTATATTGTTTCACGGTGGTTTCAGGTCATTCTGAGGTCATCTTCTATGAATTTGACCATTAGACGCCAGTTTTGGCCATTTATGATAGGAGAACTGCGTTCTCGGTAACTGTGGGCACACGACACGTCCGATTGACGTACTGTCCACTTGAACACTTCACAATTCACTCACTCATATTTTTCGTCTGATTTCAGGCCATTCTGACTTAGTTTGGCCCATTTGGACCCACCCACGGGCATTTATAAAGCATGGGTAGCACTTAAAACACACATATTGAGCTGTTCTGCGCAAACCGCACGTCCGATTGATGTTCCGTCTGTGCATACACATAGAGAATAATAATTATATTGTTTCACGATGGTTTCAAGTCAATACGAGGTTTTCCTCTATGAATTTGACTGTTAGACACCCGTTTTTTCCGTTTATGACAACAAAACTACGTTCTCAGTCACCGCAGGCACATGGAACGTCCGATTGATGTGCCGCCTACTCAACCACTTAACAATTCAATCACCCATATTTTTAGTCTGATCTCAGGACATTCTGATTTCGTTCTGCCCATTTGGACCCCCAGGCGCGTTTATGAAGCCCACACACCACTTAAAACACACATATTGAGCTGTACCACGCAAACTGCATGTCTGATTGAAATGCCATATGCACGTACACATTGCGAATATTAAATAGATTTTTTCACGGTTGTTTCAGGTCAATCCAAGGTCGTCCGCTATGAATTTGACTATTAGACGCCCGTTTTGGCCGTTTATGACACCAGAACTGCGTTCTCAGTCACCGTGTGCACACAAAACGTCCGATTGATGTGCCGTCTAATCGACCACTTCAAAATTCACTCACCCATATTTTTCTTCAGATTTTAGGTCATTCTGACTTCTTTCGGCCTGTTTAGACCCCCCACGTGCGTTTATGAAGCGCGCACAACACTTAAAAAATGCATATTAAGCCGTACCATGCAAACCGCACGTCCGATTGACGTGACTTATACGTGTACAAGTCAAGAATAAAAATTTGAATGTTTCGTGGTGTCTTCAGGTCAATCTGAGGTCGTCCTCTATGAATTTGACCGTTAGACGCCCGTTTTGGCCGTTTATGACACCAGAACTGCTTTCTCAGTCACCGCGGGCACACGACACGTCTGATTGACGTGTCGTCTGCTCGACCACTTCACCATTCACTCACACATATTTTTCTATTGATTTTAGGCCATTACGACTTCATTTGGCCTATTTGGACCCCCACGCATGGTTATGAATTGCGCACAGCACTTAAAATTCACATATTGAGCCGTATCGCGCAAACCGCACGTCCAATTGACGTGCCGTCGGCGCCTACACGTCACAAATAATAATCCGATTGTTGCATGGTGTTTTCAGGTCACAAATACTAAAACAAAAATAATCTAGATAAAAAAGGAAAATTATATTCATCAAGGATATAAAAACTTTTAGAGAATTCATCAACCCAAATGAAATTACCTCATGGATGGGGTTCATTCTCATATGGATCACCAATATCACTACGATGTCCACCAGCTGTATTCGGAGCCTACAATATATATCAATATTACGTATCTTAAAAATATCAAAAAAAGTCAACCTGATTACGGTCTGTTTTATTTTTTACCTTTGGAGCCACTTGTTGCGTCGTCATATCATCGATACGTGATGACATCTGTGACAACATCTACTCATACTCTACAGGTAACTGTTGAAACTGTGCTTCAAAATTGCATTGCATTTCCTGCATGGAAGCATCTATCTCAGCCTGTGTGCACATCCCTGACTCTCTTCATGCACCCATCACATCTATTCTGACAACTACACATCGTGGAACACCACTACCATTAATCAAAGAATAACCATGACTGTCACGCCCCACGACATGGTGAAATATTTCATCTCTATGCACAGTAATACGACGCTGCTCCTCTGGAAACTTTGCTAATTGAGCATCAAACTCAGCCTGTAGCATATAATGAATCAATGAACAAATACGAATAAATTAAATAAAATAAAAATACATTTATTAGTAAATAATTTTCTTACTATAACACCGGCAACATCGGGATCACCCGCCCTACGAGTCCTCATCCATATGGACATCCGATTGATTGGATCACCGCGTTGGTGTAACAATAATAAAGAGATTCACCATATTATATTACAATATTTTTAAAATATGAATGAAATAGTGAATTCTAAACTTACATCATGTCTGAGCTGTGACACATGTCGAGTCCCAAGTCTGGACGGCGTGCCCTGCATCGCCCGATTACGTGAATGAAGAGAAGACTCAGTATACATTCAACGTATTTACTTAATAGTCATTTGAAAAATTAGTCATTTATAGATTAAAGATCATAAATATTACCATCTCTACCTCACTCAACCCAAACACAACCAAATCCTTCCACTACGCAGGAAGAATGGCCAAAGGGAATCCTTGTAGAATGTCTGGAACACCTGCAAAAGGTGTCTAGTGATCTCTCTTAACCCTTGATTTGTAATCCTTCCATAATTTTCAGAATTTGGACATACATACATCCTGAAACTCATCTGGAAAGGATGTAAAATTATCCTATTAAAAAAAACTTATCAGTAGGTGGGACAACAATAATAACAATATCATGAAAAATTAAACATTGAATTTACCTGAACATCCCTAAATAATCTATCCATCGTATCCTGGGGGAAAGAACTCCAGTCACGAGTCATCAGAGGGAATCTGTGTGAGTCTCATATCATATGCCCAAACTGATGAATCAATGCAGTAGCACCATCTTTAACTGGATGAAATGTGTCGTCAAATAACACATCCAATCGGGCACCAGAGTACAAGGGTCGAACCCCTCTACCAGGACCCCTGCGTCTGCTGGAAGAAGCACTAGATCCTGATAAACTTAAATTCATAATTCAATTACAATATAAATTAATGATTAGAAATATTTAGGGAAATATACATAAAAAATTACAATCAATTAATTTAGAAAAATGAAAACATTCAGACCAACAACATCAGGTGAACCACTATGACCACCCTGTGACATACCTACATTAAAAGAAATTATATTTAAATCAAGAAATTTATATATATATATATATTTTAAAGGTTGGGGCCAAAGCCTTAATTTATTATTTAAAATCAAAGACATCCTTAGACTGGGTAGAGGGAGACCCATTACATAGCCCGAAGGCCTAAGGCCAAGTGGCCTGAATACAAGGCATGAAAGCCCATTTGAATTGGCCAAAGGACCCCTTGGTGAACAAAACAACTATAATACCCATGCTTCTATAGTACCTGCTATAGTACCACCACCGCTACAGTATCTGCTACCGTCCCTCCACCGTAACAGTGCTGCCGCTGCTACAGTATTGCTACAGTGCTGCTAGAGTACCTGAGAAATTCGCCCATGCCTGGATTTGATCCTAGGTCTTTTGGATGCCAAGAAAGAGCCTGCACCACTAGGGTACATGCTCGTTGGAATTTTTTATAAATATATAACTCATAAATATTTTTACAAATAATAACTGGGGATATAATTACAATTTTCACTAATCATGAAAGTCTATCGTATCTCCTTCAACCTTATCTCTAGCCCATTGTATATCTTCATCTCATACATCTACCATTGTTTGTTCAAGTGTTTGATCTGGAAATGTGACAACTTCAGGTTCCTCTTGGTCAATCAGAAAAACCCCTCTTCTAGACCTTTTCACCATAACATTCCAATCAGAATCAATGCCGACAAAGTAAACTTGTTCTTCCCACGATTTTAGCATAAAGGGCTCATTTCTAACTCAGTCATCTTTATAAAGCATATTGTTAAAGTTTACTAATGTAAATTAGAAGTTAACAACATTCATTCCATGAAATGGATCGACCCAATCACACCTTAACAATATGTGTTTTAAGCCATGACCATAAATAACCTCAATAATATCTCTCAACAATCCATAATAATAACCCGCACCAACAAAGGAACAACCAACACCACTATTTTGTGTGACTCGATTCATGACAACATCACTAATACAAAATGGAAATCCATTAGCATCTAAAGACTTGTAGCGATGAGCTGTTATAAATGGACCATCAGCTAGTTGGTTGCGTTCTTCACTCACATGATGAGTTAAATCACGTAACTTTTGAATCTGCAAATTTCACATATATAGTTTAATGGATAAATGATTGTGAAAATACAACTAAGTTGCACTATAAAAATATTAAATCAATTATACATACATGTGTCTTTAACCACTCATGAAATGTGTTGAAATGATGTTTTTGGATTTCATAGTTAGTTGCACAGGGCCTTTCACTTTTCAACTTAGTGATATGCATCCAAAATCACAACAGAATATAAGGAAAGAAATGAAATAATTATAGAAACAAAATACACATCAACTATGAAACTTACTATATCAATGGAATAACTGATGGAGTTCTGAACAACACATATCAATGAGCTTGAACCCACTCGTCGTTCCACATATCAAATGTTATTCCTTCTCCAATTGGACCCTCGTCATTCTGGGACGGTTTATCTATATTTGTTTTAACCTCATCAATAAATGAAGCACAGAAATTAGTACACTCATCCATTAAATATCCCTTGTAAATTAAGGATTCTGGACGAGATTTGTTGCACACATACCGTTTCAATGTATTTAAGTATCGCTCTATTGGATACATCCACCTGAATTGCACAAGACCGCCAAAAATGACATCACCAGTTAAAGGCATGGTCAAGTGAAGCATGAAATCAAAAAAAGGTGGTGGAAAGAGTTTTTCTAGCTGACATAGTGCAAGTAAAATATTATCCTGTAGCTTTTTCAAATCGCTCATGCGATGATTCCTAGAACAGAGCTGTCTGAAAAAAATTAGAAACTCCAATCAACGGCTCAACAACCTGGGAAGGTATGAAATCATGAACTACTATAGGAATTAACGGTTGAAGCAGAATATGATTATTGTGACTTTTAAATTCCTGTAATGTCATGCTCATCATATTCACACGCTTCAAAATATTAGAGCAATAACCATCTGGCACCTTAACAGTCTTCAAAATTGATAGAAATGTTTGTTTCTCTTTTTTACTCATCGTTTACTATGTAGCAGGCATGTATGCCTGATTACCTTCCCCCAACTGTAAATGTAAAGGTTTTTTCAATCCCATTTCTTGAAAATCATGTCATGCATTAGCACTATCCTTTGATTTCCCATTGACGCTTACAATGGTGCACAAAATATTATCACATACATTTTTTCAATGTGCATCACATCCAAATTATGTCTTAAAATATTATATTTCCAAAAAGGAAATTTAAAAAATACTTCGTTTCTTCCAATTATGACTTCGCTGTCTATTTGCAGCAGGAATAGAAGGCAATATAGGAACCAATAAATCATGAAAATCATACATTGTACGAAGGTTTTCTTGATCATGTGGTGCACAAATTTCAACCACAAATAGTATTGGTGGTGATGGGTCATACTCTCTATTCCCATAAAATGATACATGGTCTTTTCTGAACCTGTGCAATGGAGGAAGAAAGCATCTGTGACCAAGATATTCCCACTTTATACAGTGCTTAAGCAATATAGATTTCTTACTCTTATTACAACAAGGGAGGGAAAATTCTCATTTGTTTCTCCAACCTGATAAGTTAACATACACTGGGAAATCCTTAATTATCCATAACAAAGCTGCTCGAAGTCTAAACATTTCATTAGATATTGAGTCAAAATTCATTACACCATTGGCCCAAAATTCTTGCAACTCATCAATTAAAGGTTTCATATAAACATCGATTTTATCACCAGGTCCTCTCCGTCCATCAATTAGAATTGACAGTAAAAAAAAGTTTTCTTCATACATACCCATGGGGGAATGTTGTATGGAACAAACACCACTGGTCATATACTATGTGTCACACAAACCATGAACCTAAATGGGTTAAAACCATCTGCTTCCAAACCCAGTTGAATATTACGATCATCTCGAAAAAAGTCTAGGTGTCTTTGATCAATCTCTATCCATGCCAGAGAATCTGTCAGGTGAGTTAATTTATCAACCTCTTTCTTTCTCGCTGAATTCCAAGTCATCAATTTATAAATTTTAGTGGAAAAGAAGAATCTATTCAGTCTCGGTTTTAGTGGAAAATAACGCATCTGTCTAGCGGCAACTTGTTTCCATTTATTCAAGACTCTCCCAGGAATAATCTAACTACCTTGATTAATCTCATTGGTCTTCCACCTTGATGTATATCAAAGAGTAAAATTATTTAATTGGGAATTATATTTTTTAAACAACTTACAATTATTTCGACACACATCAATTGTATCATACGTAAAACCAAGATCATCGGTCAACTTGCAAGCTTGATAGAATGACTCAGGAATCATTGCTCCAGCAGGGAGTACCTTCTTCAATAATACCAACAACATGTCAAATGAGGTGTTTGACCACTGGTTCAAGGCATTCAAGTGTAACAATTCAATGAGGAATGACAGTTTAGTAAATTTAGTGCATCCATGATATGATTCAGTACGCGCATCTTCAAGATTTTCAAAGAATCTCAATGCTTCTCCATCTGTAGAAGAACGGGGATTACTCAATATGACGTCATCATTTACGACATTACTGTCTTTAGATTGAAACTGACACATCATATCATTGAGCATTACGTTCATCGGATCAACTATTCTCGAATCAACATTCATATGAATACTTTCTGAGCAATGAAATAAAACAAAATCTTCTCCATGACGTGTCCATGTCTTATAGTTTTTCAAAAACCAATTTAAAAAAAAAATCTCTAACACTATCTCATTTGAAGAGATATCTATTTGCACATTTTCTGCATGGACAACTAATCATATCGCTTGGAAATCTGTTGGTGAAATCCATAAATCGCTTAATCCCCTCATAATATTCAGTTGAAAATCTATCTTGGATATCAATCCAGATCCTATCCATATCTGTATTTAATAAAAATAAAAAGTGAAATATCTTATTTAAATTCTAAAAAAACACATATCATTAAAATTTAAAAAACAAATATAAAGGATAAATAACATTACCTGGGGACGAATCGATTATGGGTAATGGGGTGTGACTCGATTGTGAATCCATGACAGTGCAGTGACTTGACGATAGGGGTTCGATGACCGGACGTGAAAGGAGAAGAACAGTTGGCCGAAGTGTGGGAGGGTTCTACACAGTGGGGCACAACAGACCGGGAGGGTCCAACGGAGGTAGGAGGACTTGCCGGAGGGATGCAATGGGTCCTGGAGGGGACGTCGACTACAGGACTATCCAAAGGTGTAGCGCGGAGGCAGGGGGTGGGGGTTTCCGGGTCGCGGGGGAATCGAGGTCACGGGGGCGCAGCGCGGAGGAAAGGCGTTGGGGGTCGCTGGGGTTTAGGGTGCCACAGCACGGAGGCAAGGGGGTGGGGGGTCGCCGGGGGCTGTCGGGGTCACCGGGAGGTCCGGGGTCAGGGCTCGGGGTCGGTGGGGTTCGGGGTCACCGGGGTCGCCAGAGGTCGGGGGTCGGGGACGCCGGGGGTCGGGTAGGGGTCACCCGGGGTCTGGGAGGGGTCGTCGGGGGTCGGGATCGTCGGGGGTCGGGGTCGCTGGGTCAAGGGGTCGGGGTCACCGGGGGTCATGGTTGCGAGGTCGGGGAGGGGTGGTCACAGGGTCAGGGAGGGGGAGGGGAAAATTAGGTTTTTAGATATTAAAGTGCATCGACCGCCATTTGGAAGATGCTGTTAATATTATTAGCTGCCGCCAATTGGCGACCGCTAAAAGTCCCCCGCCTCGAAAACCAGAAATTCTAGTAGTGCAATATCGATGGGGAAAACTGCGACCACCAAAGGCATCTGAGTAGTGAACTATAAAGACTATTAGAAACCACTTTTGGTGGTCATTAAATATCTATTTTATATTAATGATATCATTATGACTGTATTTTCTTCAGTCATCATATTTGCTATGAGTTTATCAACTTTCTTTTGATTGCAAAACTCTCTTGAAAAAATTCCACCATTTTCCACAGACAAATCATTCTCATTTCTTCTCAGATAGCATTTGAGGTCCACAAGCGTGGTCTGTCTTTAATTCTATTTTCTTCTTGTATGTGCTATGTTTTCATTTTTCATAATAATCGGAAGATTGTGGTGGTGTTCTGGCCATGGAGTATGAAAATTGCAGTATGCGTAGAACATGTTCCATTACCGACACATGTTGGGTGATATTCATGTTGGGAGATTATTGGTAGACTTACGGTTTTTCGTTATAAGAAAATCATCCCACCCTACTTACAGGTTTAGTGTAGTTAGTATTTATTTATTTATTTTTTGAATGAACACAATCAGTTTTGTTTTATTTTAATATTTAATAGGTGGAGATTTGTTGTATTTGGGTTTTCAATATTAAAATAATGTTTTGTTTTCAGTCTGGTTGTCGTTTGGGGCCAAGTGCGATGCCAGAAAGTTGCAGTTGCTGTCGCATTTTCCGCTGTAGTGTGCACGGGATGTGCCGCACCACCCCCACTGGCTGCAGCACTGCTTGTCTTGGCAGAATTCTCCGGGGGGCGTCGCGTCCTCCCCGGGGGATAGCAGGGGTATAAATACCCTGCTCGGGATTCTCAAACCAAATATTGTGCCCCGGGATCAAGGGACCAAACTGCAACTAAACATTTATGGTGGGCTTCTTGCAAATTTAATTTACTTCATTGACTGTGTCCCTATATACCGTGTGGCAACATTTTGGAATTTACAAAAAATTTTACCATTATTGGTTAGCATTTTGACCAAAACATACAACGTGATTAAAATTTCTTATTTGGGTCATAAATAATTTAATTTAACATTAACGTCAAATTAATTTTTATAGAATAGCTGGGGACCAGTATGTGAAACTTGTTTGAACTCCAGAAATGAACAACGATCACCCTAATCCCAGAATGCTAGTGAAAGTGTCAAATTTCATTTCAATTATAATATCTAATGTCACTCAAAATCATCTAAATCATAAATAAAATGAGTAATGTTTATAGGGTCATGGATTGAAGAGCATGCACCATATATAATGAATGCCCACATTTAAAATTATAATACTACTACTGATACATGATACACCACCACCATCCGGGCAAGGGATGCAACGAATTTTTACAGCGTTAAGCAGAAAGCGCCGTTAAAAGTTTCACCTTTATCAGTGCCAGCTAAAATCCACTGATAAAGATAATTTTAATTCGCAATAAAAAACACTGATAATGATGAATCCTTTAACTGTGTTTTTTTTAAATGATAAAGGGTACATTTATCAGTCCTATTCTTAGCGCATATAAAAGTTTTTGATAAAAAATTAATATTAATTTATATAAATTTGTTATATTTATATAAAAAAATAATGTTTATTTATATGAATTAATTAAAAAACACTTTTTTAAAATTAATATTTTTAAATAATTCAAAATATAATAGATATATAATGTTTTAAAAAAAATATAATATTGTAAATAAATAATTATATTTAAATATTAATAAATTTATAAATTTTTTACAATAATAAATATATTTATTACATTTATAATTAGATATTCTCAATAAATAAATATATATTTAAATAAATATATGGTTCCAATAAATTTGTTCAATAAACATATATATTAAGAGATAATTGTTGGGGGCACCTCCTCTAATGGTTCCCAATCAGTTTCTACTTAAATTGGGTGAAGACCGTGTGAAATAATTCACGCAAAGACACGATTCTAACCACGGTTCAAAGAATAATTTTTTGTGGAGTAATGAATCTTAACACATGAATTTTTCCTTATAAAAGGAGGCAGCCTGCAAGACTTTTGGACTCACCAACATCCACAACACTAAGAGCAGAGCCTATTTGGTGCTCGTCATTCATCAACGATCATTTTTCCTTTACATTCAAGAGTTATACCATTTGAAATCCCTTCCATTTTGGGAAGTCTCTATAGTGTACTTATTAATTTTAGTGGACCCGCCTTTCAGGACTAGGTCCCGATGGTTTTTCCCTTATTGGGGTTTTCCACGTAAAAAATTTCCCGGTGTCAACCTTTATATTCTACAAATTTACTTTTGCATCGCTACGCATCCAATTTTATTTGGATGGAAAGATTTTATTTTTCTGCTCACACGTTAGTCTTTGATTCTGGTATGTTTGCTACGTTTTTTCGTCGCTTAATGGTCTTTCCCAACATCTGGTATAAAGGGAATTGATTTTTATTTCATATTTATTATGGAATTCAATTATAGACAGATAATTTGTTGAATGGTACCAACTACCATATGTGGTGACTAAAAATGATGGATTTTCATTTTTTTCAAGCGAATGCATCTTCTGGTGTTTAGTACCCAGATGCTATAAAGGATGTCAGATGAATAATGAGAGTTCGAGCATGAGATGGTTTGTGGTTTCATTCACCAATGGATTAAGATAACGTTATGAACAACATTATCAACACCTCTTGCACCAGAACATTGTAGGAGAAGCTCGAGACAACCTATACTTCCAAGACAGGAAATAATAAATTATTTCTTCTCAAACAAATGATGAATTTTGGGTATAAATAAGATACGTCTATTTCATAATAATTGAGTGAATATCAAGGAATTTTTTATTTGTTGTCTAGTACTGGTATCAATTATGATGATGAGGTTTTGGCTCTTTTGTTGCTTTACACTTTACCCAATTCTGGGGAGAATTTACGCGTTACTCTAACCGGTTCTGCTCCCTAATGGTGCTGTGAAATTTAGTTTTGTTAATTCTATAGTTTTAAATAATGAGGACATGAAATGTACTTAGGAGAAATCCTATTCATTACTTCTAGTAACAGAGAACAGGGGGAAGAAATCAAGACTAGGGACATAACAATAATGGTAAAAGAAAAGGTAGCAGTAAATCAAGTTCAAAGAAAATATATTTTTAATGTCATCATTATGGTAATAAGGGACATGTTAAGAAGTTTTTCTATGAGATGAAAAACAAAACTAGAATGAATTAAACTTCACAGATGAAGAATGGCGATGAATATGATCATGTCTCCACCACTATAGGGGTGATCTTGTTATTTTTTATGACTCTATTAATATCACTTCTGATGATTTTGGCTGGGTTGTTGACAGTTGTGCATGTTTTCATGTGACATCTTGACACATGTCTATCATGGGAAGTGGAAAAAAAATAATTTACTAAGTTAAAATACAATATAGTGGTAAACATAGGTTATCTCCAGGGAGAAGCGCTCAACAATCATGTTTTTCTTCAAAATTAGATAATAAAGTGGTGGTTATTTTTTAAATGATTAATTATGAACAAAAACTAAAGGAAGAAATAATGTTAAAGAATGAAATCAAAATGGAAAATCATGTGTCTGAAAATAGTTATATGAATTGTGTGATCAGGTAGTGGTCGATATTCCAATTTAAATGTTCACATAGTTCTGATTAATTCAATCCTCTTCTGTTAATCCGATAAAAGTGATAATCCACAATCGATTCCTCCCACATATTTAGTCAACGATGTTGGTGAGTGTAAAACATAACACCATATTATTTTTTTATACTCTCATTCATTTGGAAAATGTGTTGTAGAGAATATCCTCAATTGATTTAGTCAATTCATGATCGGGTCTTGTTTATCCCAGACAATCTTGAAATATGCACTACAACTCTCACTTGTACTAACGATCGCAAAGTACATCACCACTAATCCCTGATCAATTCCATCGTATATAGACCATACCAAGTGGAGGAGGTAATTCTAAATAAAACAAATCAATAACAACAACAAAATATAAAATCAAATACAATTGCACAAGATAATATAACATGTTATTATGAATTGAAACCAACTTCACAGAATAAATAAAACATTTTATAACATTATCCTCATGAACTCAAACACCAGAAAATAGAAAACCCGACCTTCCCAAATCACTCAAAGATTTACCCCACCATGATA